>NW_019776133.1:0-52713 GCF_001039355.2 Lingula anatina | reverse complement strand
GTTTTTTATTATTATCAATTTCAGATTTTTTTTTGTACTTTCCAGTAATATCGATATCATGCCAATTTATCATCTTTGAGTATGAGATCTAGAAACAATTCGATTTTATCTATAGATAGATTATTAAATTGAGAATGAAAAATGCCAAAAGGAAGGCAGTATACAAGCACATTCGGGTACAGCAAGCTTGAATAAATGTTGAACAGAATGAAAGTAAAGAAGTAAAGAATTTTGATTAGGCCCCTATTTAACTGTAAGATAGGGCTATTAAAAACGTGGTTTCCTGAGAGATCTCTTTTGTCGACATCTCCTGAATCATAAAAACGGAGCCTTCTAGTTCCAAGGAAAAATAATTCAGGGAACGTTAATTAATATAGACATCGACTTTAGATGGGTGTTCTCTTCAATCAGCCTCCCCAATAAATATTTCACTACCCGGCACGAAAACAGACCACATGTCGGAATAATATACGTGATGCTACACGCGCACCTATTCACCAACCACGTTAGCCTTCTCCACACAATAGCCTCGTTTTCGAAATGCAATCGGGGAACCCCCGTGCGAAGACGAGGTAAAATTATTATATCGTTTATTCCCACGACTAACCAATTGGCAATGTACAAGTACACTATTTGCGAGTTTTATTTTACGAGACCTTATATATGAGCTAAGTAATGGTGCGAGAGTAACACCCATATGGTAACCTGCAGTGTCGCTAACAGACCGTCACTAGGGTAAAGTGGTCGGCATGTATACTATATACACACTATATATACACCATATATACGTTTCGTAATGATTACTTCTGTAATTAATTCAAAATATTGTCTCTTAAGTCGTGAAAAACCCTTCACAAAAACGTGAAGCAGTGTAGAAATCCTCATTCTTAGTGTTTGGTCCACATCTTAAGTTAACCGCAAATTCCTTAACTGCCGCGATAGCTCAGTTGGGAGAGCGTCAGACTGAAGCCGGCTTGTGTAGCACAAGATTGTACAGAGATCTGAAGGTCGCTGGTTCAATCCCGGCTCGCGGCATTGTATTTTTCTATTTTTATCCGATGAAAGTTCACTTTACTTTCTTTCTTCAAGCATGTTGATGTTCTTTTTAAATAGTTTACTGCATAAAATGATATTCAATATCTGCCTATATGAAAAGCATATTGGTAAGATAGGAAAAATTGCCCTTAGTAGATTTCACCTCATTTTCATTGAATTGGAGTGGAATTTCTATGAAAACTGTTCTTGCCTATTATTACCACCATCCCTGGAAAAGTTAAGTTGGAATCTGTTGCATTCTAAAAATTAATCAAGTTAAGCTTTTGAATGTAATTTCTAAATGGTATGAATCGAAGCTAGTGATCAAATTTTAATTTGTAGTGTTTCGTGAAAAGCCATATAATCTTTCAGGCCTTTCTTATGGAAGGGTTTTCAAGATGGGACGAGGACAGAATTGCCGAAGCCATGTCTGGGGACAAAGGTGGTTTTCTTTCATATAATGGTATTTAGGACTTCTCCATGATTTTCCATTATATATTTATCCTCTATCACATATAAAATTAATTTACTTTTACAAAATAATAAAAAATGGGCAGAAACACAAGTAGGACATTCAGGGCTCGACATTAGCGCCTGTCCGCCTGTCCGGGACAGGTAAAAAATCAGTTCGGACAGGTGAAGTTGCAGGGTTGGCTGTCCGACGGACAGGTCATGTTTTATAAGAAATTTGGATCAAAAATCTTTAAAAAATCATTTTTTGTTGCATACTAACGTCTTTTTGTCTCTTCCTAGACCGTACTGAAAAGAATGACCTACTTTTGGCACAAAACACATGCAGTCGCAAAACGAAGTCTGAGTAAACTTACCGCCAAATTATGAAAGTGAACACCCTCCAGAACTTCATCAGACAAAATTTATTCACATATCAGGTTCACTACTGAACATTTATTTAGTTAAAAATCTACGTGCTCTAGTAATAAAGACACTTCCAAAAACAGACACTACACAAGTACTGTGCTGGAGCCAGATTGGACTGGATGAACTGGCTATATCTAGTTTGTTGTCAAGGCAACATACTGCCTGTCAATCAAACTCGTCGTACGCTATCTACTCACTATAGAAAGTGAAATCTTTGGGACAGAAGATCTTGTTGAAATGTTGTTTATTTGCCAAAATATAACCTGAAATTTTGTATGATGCTTTCTTTAATGACTCTAGCATCACCTCTGTTATTTACTGTATAAAATTTAGTGCTGGAATATGATAAATTAACATTGCTCTCATATACCAGTGTGATATTGATGTAAGGAAGAAATTAGTAATAACAAATATGAGAATTTAAAAAAAAAAGAAGGGGAACTTTTTTATGCTGATTTTAATAAGTTCATATATTTTTTAAAAATCAAACACGTGATAACCCCTTAAGAAGTTAAATTGTTAACATAAATATAAGTTAAGTATTATAAAATGAATATTCTTTAATTTTCATTGAACTTTATTCAAATATTATAAAATTTGAATATTTTAATAAAATTAATTTAACAGTACCCCCTCCCCACTTCCCGCTCAGTTTTTTTTTTTTTTTTTTTTTTTAGCTTTGGTTTAACTTCATGTGAATCTGTAATCAAATTGCAGACTTACACTTAGTAGACCCTGTACCCCAAATCCTAGGAGAAGCCCTGATGTTAAATATCAGACTTATATGCAAGATTAAGACTCCGTTCACATGGAAAGTCTATTTTCTAAAAATCTATTTTCTATTCGCGGTATCTTGTAATCACGGTCCCTGTGCCCTGTATATCCCGAGAATTAATTACAGCTTTGGAAGTAACTGGCTCGCGCCGCCAGTAATTACGCCGCGGGATATTCAGGGCACAGGGACCGTGATTACAAAATACCGCGAATAGAAAATAGATTTTTAGAAAATAGACTTGTCATGTGAACGGGGCCTAAATCTTCAGGAGTTCACAAGTATGAAAAAACAACTTTTTATCTGAACATAAATTCACTTTAAGGTGCATTTTCGGGGCTCATATGATTGAATGTTTTGGTAATATATATATTAATTTAAATGTATGACTTCACATATTTATTGACAAAGTTCAAAGGTATGAATAGAAAAAAATATTGGTTTTGTGTCCGAAGGACAGGTGCTCATAAAAGTTAGTGTCTAGCCCTGGACATAGATAATTGTTAAGTTCTGAACAGTTTTCATTAGCTACATGTTTGAAATAGACCAATTGAGTTTCTTTTGTCAACAGCTATAGAAAATTCACTGATATTTATCAGCCATTATTTCGTCTGCTGACTGTCAGACTTCATCAGGGAAATGAGGGCTGTGGTAGGTATTCTGACCCGTCACCTCTCAAGTGTGCTGTCTAGTCAGTGTGCTGTCAAGCACATTAAGATGTATGAAAATGGAATGCACTATACAAGGTAATTGTTTCTAGGAATTTAAGGATTTTAGAAATCTACATAATGCTTGCAAATACCATTACAAACAACCCCCTATGAAAAAGCATGATAATTTACAGGACAGTCATGTACGGTTATAAGTTTTTAAAAGCTCTTTTATACATCCATATTGAGCCACTGTGCATCATCTTCCAAGTTTGATTTTGGTTTTAAGCACCTTGGGAACAAATCTAATAGTCAATGAAATCCTTGTATTCCTATCCTTCTCTTCTCCCTGAACAGCACTAGTGAGATGTAAGTTTGCCATTTTTTCATTAATTTGGTCCTTTTTTACATCTGCTATCCCATGCAGGTAATTTTCATACATGTCATTCATTGTGAGAACCAAGCTCCTAGGTTCCAATAACACAGATCCAATATATCTTTCCTCCAGAGAAATTTCCCTGTTGCCATCTTCTTTCTGAAGCATTAAAGATTCAATAAATGTTATTTTACTGCAACATTAAAATTTCAATAAACTTTAGAAAAAACAATAATTTCATTATTGCAACAGTCAGTGGTTTGGGCAAATATATTGGTATACGATCCTTTGGCCCGACTACTGGGCCTGCTAAGCCTTTTAATTTCTTTGAATATTCCCAAGTCCCTAACAAGCATGCAACCTAAGATGTTGCTCTTAGAATCTAAATTTCTTTTTTTCCTAGTACACAAGATCATTATATCATGAAAAAATATGATAATACTGTTTTTTGAACTCAACCTACCTTTGTATCAAATAAAGCTCCCTAATAAATTTGAAGTAAAATAAAATATACAAATTGGCACCAATAGGGAGCCTGTAGCAAAAATGCATGCAAATAATTGAATAACTTTTGTAAAAATTCTCATGTTGATTTTCCAACTCACCCCACTATTTAACCAAACAGAGCAACTCTATAAATCTGAGGTAAAACCAAGACACGGCTTGGCTGTCAGAAGGAGAACAAAAGAAAACTTGCAAAGTCCAGGCCTACCCAACTCCAGATGGGACGTTTTTCAAGGTTTGTATCAGTATGTGCTTCAAAGTATCAGACGTGGCAGAATTCCAGGCAAGAGGGTGCTGCACCTGATACTCTGAACTGCACTTCGAACCGCATACTGATACACACCTTGAAAACCGGTAGCATGATCCAATCTACAGTGAATTCTAGATTCCGTACCGTGTCTGGTAGTTGGGTAGGCCTGAAGTCTGCATATAATTAAATTTCAATTACAGTACCTTGATCAACTATCTCTATGGGGGCTCTCACATATATGCTTAATTAAGAGCTCGACTTTTCATTATCATGCAAGAAAACAATGACAATGACTCCTTGTTAAAATTATTGCAGACTGAAAATTAACCAAGCAATATCTAAAAAGTTCCATGAACACACCTTTTCCACTTGGTGGCCCTCAGCCATTGTGTCCCCTGTTGAACTAATGTTATCAGCATCACTGCTGATGCTGTGATAAAAATCCAACACAGAGTGACTACCCAGAGTAATGTTGGAGACAACTGGGTAATACAATGGACCATCTGTATGAGGCTAGGATAAAAAAAAGCTACATCAATAACATAAAGTGCATTCAGACATAAACCTGGACTGTCCTATGTGTACAAGGCATCACCAAATGATCAAACTATGTTTTAAGCGTGTAATATGTGCCAATGAGCAATAGAGTATTTATGAGTTCTTAATTTGACAGAGTAATGGTCAGTTAGTGTTAAAAATTGTTGAGGACCCATAGATTTGATACCTTTCACACTTTTAAGGATATTTTATTTAGCAGAGCACATTTGTACACCAGGATGCCTAGAGAGAGCTTCCACTGAACACAAACTACTAAATAATGGGCTAATTAAATTGTTCATCAAATGAAATCTGTCAGACTGAAAACATTCCAGGCTTCTCTGTTTATCTCATCACACTAATGATTCTTTCTTTGTCATAATGGTTACTTTACTCATAGTTAAGTATATCATTCAATATTACAGTGGAATATCACAATTACATCAATTACCAATAATACACCGCACTTTGTAGATGCAGCATTTCAATTGAAGAGATACAATGCAAAACATCATTTATAACAACTCTTACAACATTTGCTACCTATTGACCTAATGTCTTATTGGATTGGTCAGTCTAACAATTTGTTAGTATTACTGTAACAGAATTTATTTAAAAATCAAAGCAAAGAATAATATTTTTTATTGGCTAATCCTTACCATTATCCCTTGACCTGGTAGATATTCATTCACCAAAACATGATTCGGAGTTTTATCTTGAAATACTCCTAATAAAGCTATCTTATCACAATAGGTTCCCAGCCACTGAAATAACATGATATCTGTGTTAAGTTTCACAGAGAAAAAAGATACATCAGTTCAAACTTGGCTCAATAAATTTCATTAGCATCATAAAGGTGGTGGCACAACGGGATAATACCGTATATTTTACAGACATTGTTCAAATAATTAATATAATTATGACTTCTAGAAATATTCAAAACAACATTTTACCTGTGGCATCTTCTCTGCTATCATCCCTTTTGGATGGGGTAATCCTCCTGGAGGGAATAACAAATAATAAAATATTCTGATATATGAATACACAATTCAAAAAAGCTAAATTTACAGTTACTGTAATACTTTATACATACTTAGGTATAATTAAGCATCATGTCATTATTAAAAGCTAAGTTTCATTTCATTTTTTATGACTATGGCAATTTTCAAAAAAAATAAATAAATAAAATAAAAAAAAATAAAATAAAATAAAAAAATAACAATAAAAATAATAATCAAGATTTATTTCACCATAATAGTTACCCCAATTTTGCAATCTTCTATTTAACAACCGAGTCCATTTTGGTTTTGGAGCATCATACACAGATTTCCATAGTGCTTTTTCTTCTTCTTCTGTGATGAATTCTGGGATGTAATAAATAGTTGGCGGGAGCTGCAGAAAGAAAACAAATGCAAAACTGCCAGCTAAATCCACAAACATTTCAAATCTAAATAAGGGTAAGATAGCTTGTTTACAAAAATATCTCATCGCACCCTTCTTCAAGACAAAAGGCATATTATATTATTAAATAAAAATGCCATTGTCCTATCATTTTAATCAAAATAGTACCACAAATCAGGGGCGGATCCAGAGATATTTTCTGACAGTCCGACAGAAAAAATTGGATGCCCATCAATGTAAACTTCAAAATTCTGACCATCTTCTGGAAGACCCAGAAGACGACTTCCTTCCACCCCTGTAAATAACCATCTATTAGCACGTCCTTTTATGAGTAAAAAAATCAGGCAATTTTGGAAAGCATTTTCAGGACAAGTGCCCAAGGTTCTTATGTCCCTAGACTATATCAGCTATGCATGAAGGAAAAAGTCATTAAAATGCCTTGGAATGAAAACATCCTCATACTGATAATAATTATCACAATATTTGTGACACCTTTATGAAGGTGACGGTTTTTGGACAGAAATAAATCTTTTAATTCAAAATACACACTATCTCATCACACGAGCTTTTCCGGAGAACTCAAATTAAACATTTCCGCCCAAGCCGTTTGAATAAACTGCACCTTTTCTAGGATGAACGTATTTAGGTCAATCACGTCGTCCGCTGCCATATACCCTCCCTAGTACTAGCAGTCACAGCAGGGGTAATCCTAGAGAGGGGTAAGAAACGTCCATTGTTCTCGTCAGTGAGGCTAACCGAATTCAGGGTATGTACGCACAGACAGAAAACCATGTATTGTGGGAACGTTACTAATGAAGCCACTGGTAGTACCAGTAGATATCAGTCTGAAGTCTAGAACAAGCACCTCGTTGACGAGTGAATAGTTGTCAAAAACAAAAGACCCAGGTGTGGTAGATCGACTACTGTTCGCGCGTGCAGCAAAGACCAAGCCTAATTGCCCCTCAAGGTCACAAACTAATATCCGGTGCTGACGGTTAGGCTCGTCATAATCATATAAGTAGCGCGTTTCCACCCCCTGGTCACAGCAGCAGTAATGGCCATTGAACCATTGAAACGGAAACATAGACCAAATTTCTCCGCACATTCCAACGAAGATGCATCTGATTGGATAATTTTGTAAACACATGGAAGCAGACAAATGAAAGCAGGATTACCCCTGGATGAACGCGATTTGCACTGAAGAAAAAGGCAATAATAAGCACTAATAAGCAAAAATGGCAGAGTCAGCAAATGCGCCGGTGAAGCAAGAGCCTGTAGACGCGGTAAATCTAGAGAGCAGGTAAATATACTGAGACCTTTCTAGATGGACTAGTAGTACTGTAACGTCATTGCTGTTGTTTAAAATATCAGTCATTTGCAATCAATCAATGTGAAATTGGTTTGGTTGGAGTAGCGATTTGACAATGATTTGGTGTTGTAGTAAGCTGAAGGACAAGCTTCTGTGAAAGTTTATGGGAAAATTATAAAGCCCTTGATTTGCAGTTTTAAAATATCAAAATATGTGTTTTTAAAGAATATTGTTAATACTTCGCCGCGGTGTTTTGTTTTGCATTTCTACTTTTTCTCTGACTGATGATTACACTGATGTACATTTATATCAAACTGATATCTATTTGACAGGATCCTGGAATTATGTATGGAGTTTCCCAAAGGGCTTACTGATGCAATCATTCAGAACTCAATGCCACAGTTTGATGCACAACAAAGAGTAACGGCCATAAACAGACTGCTTTCCACTGTAAGTTTCCTTAAGACCAATTTATAAACTCAGAAGGGTACCTTAGTTATATAAGATTAACTCATCATTGGACTGATAATTTCTGGAAAATTTGTTCTATTTCCATTTTTACAGATAACCTACTGTACGTGTAGGACTCTTCTTCAGTATTATGATCAATGTAGCTGCAAATATATTATTTCAAAATACATTTTGATTGGTCTTCCATTTTATTCAGGGCCAGGTAGACCTACTGAAAAGCTCTACAGGCTTGGTTTATAAGCTAAAGGATTCAGCTGCAGTAAGGTATGGAATATAAAGAATATACAATGTACTAAACAATAATTTTTCAGGGCAGTGGAACTCAGCAAGTGATTTATTATAAGTAATGTGATTTATTCACAAGAGTACCAAAGAGATACTAAACATGTATATAATGTAGCTTTTTCAGTGTCAGAGAGATACATGGGTTTCTTATTTTAAAGCATATTTTACTTCAATATATGTGCCGTGAATATATATATATATATAATTTATATTAACCAAGCAGTTTGTATTTACTTTCAGCAAAGTAAAAGGATCAGATCATCAGGAGCGATTGGTATACCAAATTATTGAAGCAGCTGAAAACAAAGGTAAATATGAAAAAGTATTACATAGTATTTTTTATATGTCATGAATGATGCAACATTTCAACACTTCTCACATTAAAAATGTCTTGGCTACACTATCAGTTAAAATAAGTTTTTGTCTGCTTAGATACTCATTTAAAAATAATATACAAATGAAATTATTTGTCATATGTTTTAGGCATTTGGATTAGAGATATACGTTTCAAAAGTAACTTGCTACTCACCCAAGTCAACAAGATACTGAAGAATCTTGAAAGCAAGAAGCTCATCAAAGCTGTAAAATCTGTAGCAGTGAGTGAACTTTGTGCTCTACACATTACACATTCTGATCTATACAAAGTTACCTTTGTACTTATTTAAGTTGAAAACTAAATGTACCTCATAGATTTGTTTGAAAATATGTTGCAGAATTGTTTACAATAACTTTCTTAAATGCTTTGCAAGGCAAATAAAAAAGAATGAACAAATAAGGGATTTTCATAAATACACATGAAAATACCAATCTTGAATTGCATAATAAGTACTGTATGTTTAAAACTGCTTTTGGCATTGCATGGTCTTTTAAATCAGTGTTTGTGTTGTCAAAATTGTACTATTCTTTAAAATAAGGATATTTTTAGGTGACCAGATGATTTTGAATACCATGTTGCAGCATTCTGCATTTTGCCTTTCATCTTTTATCTTATAAAAACCTTTCTGTCAGTACATAATGGATATATTGTCACATATGCACACAAGGCATTATTTGTTTTTATGTATTCCTTTTTTTTCTATATTAGGCATCTAAAAAGAAAGTGTACATGTTGTACAATTTAGAGCCAGATAGAACAGTCACGGGGGGTGCCTGGTACAGTGATCAAGATTTTGAGTCGGAATTTGTAGAAGTTTTAAACCAACAGTGCTTTAAGTTCTTGGAGCAAAAGGTGTGTCAAGTTTCTGCTTTGCAGCTTAGTGCTATTAGTAAATTTCTGAAAATGATTTGAAATAAATTTGCTTACAAAGTAAAGAAATTTTGATCTACTGTCATTCGTTTTAATTAGTTTTATGCTATCTTTTTAAAGTAATGATACCTGAATTAAAATTCACATTTGCAACTTTTCACAATCTGATAATGAAAGTTGTGCTGTCAGACTGTATAGGCAATAAGTTACCACTGTAGCTCTTAGACAAAACATCCTTCACATTGATTTTCTATTTCTTTAGGCTGCTTTAGCAAGAGATTCTAAGGCAGATCCCATGGCACAGAAAAATGCTGCCTACACATCATCTAGTGATGTGTGGAAGTATATATCAGAGCTAGGAATAAGTAAGGTCAGAAAATTTTGAAATAATGCAAATTAGGATACCCAAGAGATATGATAATTAATCAGTATTTTGAACGTCACTTTCATGCATTCCAAACATTTTTCTTTATTATTTGATTTAGATCCTTGTAATTAAACAAACCAGGCTTCAGTGGAACTTACTTTTCAGAATTTTCTGATAAGGACTTAAAGGGATTTTAAACAAAACATTCTTCGGAGAATATGATTAATCAGTTTTTATCACATTTTTAAGTGAAAAGAAATCTATAACAATTTCTCAGTTAATCATGCTATGAGACAAATCAGTTTTTTTGTGAAACGTTTTTGTATTATAGGTACAACTCTCTATAGCTGATATAGAAACCATTTTAGACACCTTGATATACGATGGCAAGGTAGAGAGAACAGTTGTGGCCGCAGCAGCAGGTGGAGACGCTGATGCAGGTCAATTAAAGTTATACAGGGCCATCAGTCCTCTGATCCAACCCACAGGACTGATGAAGACGCCTTGTGGAGTTTGCCCTGTAAGTAACACACTTCCAGTTTGTTCAACTTGGCATGGAAATTACTTCAAGCTTACAAATCACAAATTATCAAGTTTTCTCAAGGTCAAACTTGGATTTTTTTTCAATCATTCGCAATAATGTTTAAAAGATTTTAACAGGAAAGAGTGCAGGGTCTTTAGCCGCTCACAAAGTTTGTCATGGAGAAGTTGTTTTTTAATTAATCACACCACACTTGGCAAATAGGTCTATCAGAGCACTTGCGTTAACAGAAGTAAACTAGTTGGCAAGTGCCATTAGTTTTTATTATATTGCATAATTTCCAAGCCTCACTATTTTTAAAGTCAGCATTTTCTTTTTCAAAATTAGTTGACAACAACACCTTTTTATCAATAATATTAAAGTAACTATTCAATCATGCCTTTAAAACGGTTCTCATCACATTGTAGGTTATAAAAGACTGTTATGAAGGAGGAGCTGTATCACCATCAACATGCATATATATGAAGGAATGGCTGGATTATTAAAACTTCATATTTAAACTTCATCAGTCTTCATCAGAGTTAAAGGGATAATAACTCTTCGTTTCGGTCAAAAAATGAATTTTCCTGGAGCAAACAACAATTTTCCCATACTTACCAATGGTTAATGAATCCATTTTTACATTCAAAGTTAGTCCCTGTTTTTTTTCTAAAAAGTTTGGTTTTTTGTTAAAATCTCTTAAGAGATTTTAACAGAGTATAGCCATCAATGGAGGTCACGTGGTCTAAAGACAAGCTCAGATATCAGAATAATATCTAAAACTGCCGTTTTTGTGATATAACAGAATATAATATATTTCTATGAGTTATTCACAATGTTTTTATTGTGAAATATAGATCTCATACGAAGAGTTATTATCCCTTTAAATCTAGAATTCTACACATCATCTGCAATCAAGTGGTGACACTGCACATTGAGAGGTTGCCAAAATCAACTTTCTACAAAGATAACACAATGACCAAACCTGTTAAGAAATAAAAAGGAAATGCAGGTCGTTTTAGTTTCTTGAATGTTTGTACTTTGTTCATTTAAGAGTTAAGCACTTTTGAAACTACAGCATGGCAATGTTTTCCTGATGAAACAAGTCACTTTTTTTCCAAAGCTACTGTGACTAGCATAAATGGGCCATAAAAGATTCTAACATCAATGTGCATAT
The DNA here is from genome assembly GCF_001039355.2 of Lingula anatina. The sequence continues at coordinate 40,934 of NW_019776133.1, read as the reverse complement.
GAGTTCTCTATATGACTTTCTTTGTAATGTGATTTTGTAAAGCCTAGGTCCCAACTACGTTTTGGACGCACGGTTTTTAGGTTCCTTGCGTCCGGCTAGGACGTAGCTAGATCGCACGTAGCAGCTGTTGATCATGTCGAAAAGTTTCTACGTGCTGTTTGCGTCCTCCAAAAGTCGCACGATGGACGTGCTCCTCACGCACGAACTCCCACGTTTTCCCCATTTTTTGGCCGTAGACCACACGTAGCAGCCCGTACGTTCGGTTGGGACCTAGGCTTTACTTGATTCCTTCCCTGCGATCTAGCTACATGTACGTCCTAGACGGACGCAAGGAACCTAAAAACCGTGCGTCCAAAACGTAGTTGGGACCTAGGTTTAAGAGATTCAGCTGACTCAGTCATTATGTGGATTCCAAGACCAACTGAAAACTGCATGGGTATGCAGGTAATAAATAACCTTCAGTAGGATAACTTCGTTAAAACATTTCACAATGGACAAAAGTAGTTTAATTTATTCATGAAGCAACTTTTCATCATTTCATTATACATATTGGAGTATTTACAATTTTTATTTAAATAAATGATATCAGAATCATCTTTGTTTATTGATTAATGCTCAGTTTAGTTGCACTGTTAACAAACAAATAATGCAGCTGCAATGGATGAAAACCAAAGCCTGAGAGATTTTGGTATTTAACATCTTGGTTGGAATCATTTATTGCTTCCCTCTGATCTTTTTGTCAATAATTTCCGTGACTTGTAATTTGAAATTTCATTTCCAACTTTATTGTCCTGAATATTGCACTGACCTCTGCCTAATCACATAACCGGTTGCAAAGTAACCTGAAATACTAGAGATCCGTCCATTAAATAAGGGGAATTGCCAGATTCTAAATCAAACACAGATATCTGTTTATCAATTTCAGTATCTACAGTGTATCTGTTCTTAGAGAAATTCTTCTTTCCGGTAACTGTGCACAGAATCTGAGTATTGTTAACAACTGAGACCATGAACTCCACAGGTCTGGGCTGATCAAGTAACAAGTTGGAGTACAGAAGACAGCGAAAGTCATCACTTGTTTGAGAGAATCCTTTTGGATAGACTCTCAACTCCCAATCCCAGGTCTGTGTCGGAAATGACGAACTTCTAGTGGAAAACTTCAAACTGTGCTCAGAAAATTTTGGGCAAGATCCATAATTTTGTAGTTTTAGCCTCTTATCCCAACGCAGAGAGGTGTAATTTCGAAGTAAATAGTTGGAATTGGTGAACAGCTTGATATCTGCTCTTTTGCTGATAGAAAGAGCATGGTATCTGTATGCCTCAATGAACTTTTCTTGAAACAGTTCACCATAAGTTTCTGCTATTACATGTTTTTCAATAGAGTACAACTGGTCAGGGGTCATCATTGGGAATCTAACATACTGTAAAATCTCCTTCAGATAGTTCTCTCTTCTTTCTAACTTTTGAGGACTTTTCACCCAGGCGAGAACTGCTTGCCACACCTCATACTCATCCGTAACACAGAGATCTGAGCTTTTCAGAATTTCAATTAATTGGTTTTTGTCCAATTCCTCCCATTCACGTTGCCATTCCCCGGACAACATGATTTCACTCATCTCCTCTGACAAAGCCAAAATACAAGCAGACACCAGCTGCTTGTGGTCACATTTTGTAGCATACTGAAACCAGGTATGGAAAACTTGTTTCAGTTGCAACTTGGGGATTATGCTGCTGCATGCAAAACTTACGCACACATTTTTCAGATCTGCGACATTGTACTTGTCTGCTAAGACCAAGACGGGTAAACAGCTGTCCTTGCTGAGGATAATCTGGCAACCATAAAGGAATTTCAGGAATCTTGCAAAATATTCGATACAGGGCCCTTCTTCTACCAGTTCAACACACTGAAAATATTTTAAATGCACTGCTAAAAGTAAATTTCAATTCATTAAAATTACCCCATCACCATAACAAATTAACAATCCTATCATCTTAGAAGTTTTATTCTCATTTATTCTCAATCAAAAGAAAGTCCCATTATTGGTGGTTAAGTGTGAGAATTTGATCATTGATTTTTTATATGAGAACCTGGTACTACTACCTAACTTTGATTATTTTTTGTTTTATCAATTATCATACCTTTGAGTTTGCTTCACTCCAACCTGAGCTAAACATCCTCTCAAAGACATCACTGGTTTTGATCAGTATCAGTTTGTGGGCATAAAAGGTTTGCTCTCCGACCTAAATTAAAAACAAAAAATATCTAAATGAGTCTTTATTTATTTGTTGTAATAACTATTTACGTATTAGGAAGTATAAGTCAACAAAATTTGATTAGACCAATACTATAACCCTAAGAATGCACAGCTCTACTGTTAATCATCCTGTCATTACAAAGGTAAACCCCCCCCAAAACAAAAAGAACTCATAAAAAAATCAGAGTTGGCAAACACACACATCTACAGTGTATTTACCAAACTTACTTTCAAAATGACATCGCTCAAGATTTCACTGTTGAAAAACCTAGTTTGGTCAGCCAACGCCTTGCGTTCATTTCCATAACAGTATGTTCCTTCTGGACTCAAGGTGTAGGACGAACAGGAAGAGGTGCTAAGTTCTGGAAATGACGAGGTGTCCATTGCTGAAAATTCCCCAGCAGTGGGGTCCAGGGTAGAATCTACAAGTTGTAGATCTGATGGTGGGAGGCCCGCCATGGCTAACTAATGGGCTAACTTGTGAGGGTCAGTTGCAGGTGGACTCCTCTCCTAAAACTAATTATCTGCACTGAAGTACATGGACTTGTTAGACGCAGCCCATCTGAAAAGGAACATATCATCTAATAATAAATCATATATTATATACGATATATATTCGTATTCTAGCNATAGAGTACAACTGGTCAGGGGTCATCATTGGGAATCTAACATACTGTAAAATCTCCTTCAGATAGTTCTCTCTTCTTTCTAACTTTTGAGGACTTTTCACCCAGGCGAGAACTGCTTGCCACACCTCATACTCATCCGTAACACAGAGATCTGAGCTTTTCAGAATTTCAATTAATTGGTTTTTGTCCAATTCCTCCCATTCACGTTGCCATTCCCCGGACAACATGATTTCACTCATCTCCTCTGACAAAGCCAAAATACAAGCAGACACCAGCTGCTTGTGGTCACATTTTGTAGCATACTGAAACCAGGTATGGAAAACTTGTTTCAGTTGCAACTTGGGGATTATGCTGCTGCATGCAAAACTTACGCACACATTTTTCAGATCTGCGACATTGTACTTGTCTGCTAAGACCAAGACGGGTAAACAGCTGTCCTTGCTGAGGATAATCTGGCAACCATAAAGGAATTTCAGGAATCTTGCAAAATATTCGATACAGGGCCCTTCTTCTACCAGTTCAACACACTGAAAATATTTTAAATGCACTGCTAAAAGTAAATTTCAATTCATTAAAATTACCCCATCACCATAACAAATTAACAATCCTATCATCTTAGAAGTTTTATTCTCATTTATTCTCAATCAAAAGAAAGTCCCATTATTGGTGGTTAAGTGTGAGAATTTGATCATTGATTTTTTATATGAGAACCTGGTACTACTACCTAACTTTGATTATTTTTTGTTTTATCAATTATCATACCTTTGAGTTTGCTTCACTCCAACCTGAGCTAAACATCCTCTCAAAGACATCACTGGTTTTGATCAGTATCAGTTTGTGGGCATAAAAGGTTTGCTCTCCGACCTAAATTAAAAACAAAAAATATCTAAATGAGTCTTTATTTATTTGTTGTAATAACTATTTACGTATTAGGAAGTATAAGTCAACAAAATTTGATTAGACCAATACTATAACCCTAAGAATGCACAGCTCTACTGTTAATCATCCTGTCATTACAAAGGTAAACCCCCCCCAAAACAAAAAGAACTCATAAAAAAATCAGAGTTGGCAAACACACACATCTACAGTGTATTTACCAAACTTACTTTCAAAATGACATCGCTCAAGATTTCACTGTTGAAAAACCTAGTTTGGTCAGCCAACGCCTTGCGTTCATTTCCATAACAGTATGTTCCTTCTGGACTCAAGGTGTAGGACGAACAGGAAGAGGTGCTAAGTTCTGGAAATGACGAGGTGTCCATTGCTGAAAATTCCCCAGCAGTGGGGTCCAGGGTAGAATCTACAAGTTGTAGATCTGATGGTGGGAGGCCCGCCATGGCTAACTAATGGGCTAACTTGTGAGGGTCAGTTGCAGGTGGACTCCTCTCCTAAAACTAATTATCTGCACTGAAGTACATGGACTTGTTAGACGCAGCCCATCTGAAAAGGAACATATCATCTAATAATAAATCATATATTATATACGATATATATTCGTATTCTAGCTCAACAGTGACCATGTCTAAATTGTGTGGTTTAAAATCCTATTGGACAGCAACACATTATTGGACACTTATTATTAATTTCACATTGTTTTCCAAATGCAAACTTTACTTGCTGAGATCAAGTGAACATTGTATATATGATATTTTTTTCTGTCACAAAACACAATATTGTTTTTTAAATTTGATACATGGATAGTTATGGAAACGTAAATTGAGTGACATGAACACTGTATTGTTTTCACATAATTCTAAAATGATTTGGGGATGTCATGACATACTAGTAGATTTGTCACCAGGAAAACATATACCTGATATATTTATCCAAAGACTAGTTCTACAAGTCAAGACAGAAATTTACGCCAGGTACATACTGTACACCCAAATCTAATACAGAGAGATAGAGAGGTGCATTTTACATGCTCAGATGATGCTGAAGTGTCAAAAAATAAAATTCAATTTTTTAAACATATGTGTATAGAACAACGTATGTTCCGGGTCAAAGTTTGCTAACAGTCTGCTGACTCTTTTAGAGCAGCAGAGACTAACGTCCGCAGTCCCTCTCTTACCTTGCGATGTTAATCAGATTCAGATTCAGCTGCAATGATCTATCCCAATGTTAATGTTTTTCTTTTAGCGGAAGTAAACAGAGAGTATAAAACACGCGTAAAAAATCCCACTCTAATAGGTTTTAACTACCTTCTTTGCTATCTTATGTCGCTAAAACATGAAATTTTTTGTGTATGAGTATCGTTTATTGCGTGTTTTTGTTGGGGTACAATTAAATCACTATTGTTTGAAATTTTATCCATTGTCAAAAAGTACTTGAATTATTACAGGCGCGTCTAAGACTTTAGCCTAAGGTCAAGGTAGAAATAAGGTCATAAGCAGGGTGTTGGAAGTGTTCACGTACTTCTAATGTAAAGCACAAACATTGTATTTATCAATGTAAAGGCGAAACCATCTCTAGTAATGCATTTGGTAAGTTCTAGGTTACTTGCTCAACATTTCCGTACGTTGATCTTATTATATAGGTATGTTTATTGAAAGATTCCCGCTTCCCGATTTAAAAGTTTGTCACAGCAACCGAGACATGGGATGGGCTGAATATTATTTCTGTGCCACCCTCATGATGGTATAATATACAGTAATTTAATGACAAAATATCTCTGATGCCATGCACCTGGTGATGTCAACTTTCAAGGTACTGATTCATGAAAATAGAAATGGCAAAAAATAACAGTACATGTAGCATTGTGGATTTTTATAAAATATTGAGTCCTAGAAATTGAGTTGCAATGCCAGGACACTATTGTTAATGCGCGTTTAGAAGTATGGTGTTTATTTTACTACAGGCATTATGCCTTACCTAAGACATGTGTGTCACCTTCTTTGAAACTGATCCAAAATAGTTTATAATCTAAATGTACCCTGTATTTGCATTTTTTTTTTTTTTTTTTTGTCTGGAACCATATTAGATTTTTGCAATCCACTAGGTCAAGGATTGCCATGCTCTTGAGGGTGTGCCATGTTAGGTAAACAAATTCAAAGTCTTGCACAGTTTTCAAATTTGTTCTGATAGACACATACAGGTTTTTTTTTTTACATCCCATTACATTTACTGCTAAACAACACACTGGAATTTAAGTGGCAACCTTGCTCGGAAAGAAACCAACTACTAAACTTCAATCTATACATAATGGAGGTGTTTGTCGGTTTTGGTTACCAATTTAATTGTTATTTTCAGGCTAAGAGATGGCAGTAGACAACAAAATTTGAAAAGATGATATAGAAATGATTAATGAAACAATTGAAGAAAAATTTGTCTATATATCTTCAGTGGAATATTTTGTGCCAATCGGCTTTAGGTTCACTTACTAGTAAAGGTGGAGGTCCCAGTAAAACTGATTGCTTAAATACAATTTGCTACCTTGTTTTTTTTTTCTGAAATACTTTAATTGTTGGACATATATAAGCCTTGTTTTTTTTCTTAAATACCTTAATTGTTGGACATATATAAGCCTTATAACTGAAGTTGAATTTATTTTCTTTTTTGAAGTTAAAATCTTCTCTTTTCCAGACATCAAGAAAAAAGGATTAGATTATGAATGAGAAATGACAGAAGTCTTACAGAAGGAATACCATATGTGACAGAGAAACATGCATAGAAAAAGGAACATTTCCTGCATAGTCAAATAAACCCAATGGACATTCACATTTGCTGCAAGTACAATGTAATTTAAGTCACATTTTAAAGATGCAATATTTATGATGATTGCAAAGTGCCACTGGGCATGAATTCAAGTGTGAGATCGCATTCAGGTGCATATGATGTTACTCCAACTGCAGGTTCGGCAACCAGTACACTGTGTCAAATGTTTGAAAGATTATTCAGTCGTGGAAGTCAGCGACACCATCACAGGCATAACTCAAATAGGAGGACACTTTCCTCTACATCTAGTGCAGGCGATGATGCATTGGGACCCCATTCTTCAGCAGAGCATGGGGGGTCTGAGACACACCCCCAGGAGGAGGTGATCCCAGGGGTGGCTCACCAAGTTGAGCAAAATACTGGTCTCTGTGCTCATCACTGTACATGTCTTAACTCCAATTCTTATGGTCCTGGCAAGGAGGCATTCAGGAGAGGAATTATACTGCTGATCATAGCCATCATCTTATTTGCCACTGGGGCAATTCTCACAGGACTAGGTTGGACTTTGTATCTGTTACTTTTTGACTTATGTTTTCAAGATTGTGTGTACAATTTAGTCTAGTGTGAAAAAATAATTTAAGAAGTAATTGATAACTGCACAAAATGTAACATGAAAGGAAATACCAAAACAAAGCAGGTTACAAGTGTGCCACTTGTTTAATGAAAATTTGAATGCTGACGTTTAGACATGTTTAGACATTCCTTATAATAACAGTCCTGAGTTTAAATTGAGTTATGCTTACTGATGATTCTGGCTCTTTATTGTGAAACTTTGTTGTAAATTATTTTTCAGGTTATTGGAATTTGATAGAAGGCACACCCACTATAATAGGACCAATAGCTATTGGTTTTTCCATGATAATAATTCTTGTTGCTGCTAGATTTTACTCCCTGGCAAAAAGATTACGTTATGAAGCTCAGCACCATCCTCAAGTAAGTAAAAGTTAACTTTTAACCCCATTTCCCTTCATTTTTCAGGTCAGTCTATGCTTGGAGCAGGGTTTGTCCAACTGACAGGACCACTGTTTATTGGCATAGCTCTCTTACTTGTCCTTGTGGCTGCTGGTTATATAACTATTGCAAAGAGATTAAGACAAGAATATACTAATAGACGGCATAGGGTGAGTCTGTAGATCCTTGCTTATATTGCTTCCAGACCAAGCCAAGCTTTTGTAACGTAATGGGAGATGAAGAGGGGTAAATTAACCTTGTCCAGGTTGAAAAAAGGGCTTTGTTTATTTTCTCTCTTACTTCTCCTAGTTATTTTACTTTTAAAGACACATTTGACTCTTGTATGATGTGTTTTGCTTCCTGCCATTTCAATTTCGCACGCATGTCTTTTTTTAGAATTATGCACTGCTAAATCCAATCAGTGTTTCTTTGCTCAGTTGAGGTTTTTGTTTGTAAGATGTCTTTATGTGATGGTCTGTGCCTGGATTTTAACTAATGTTTGAACTTTGTTGCCTCAATGCATTCTTACCAATTATGATTTATTTATTGATTTCATTTCATCATTTTTTAATGTCAAACATTTTTTCTTTCTTTTTTTTTTAAATTGAGGAAATTCTTGATTCCACATGTATCTTATTAATCTTGCACAGTCAACTAACATTATAGAGCTTACTAATTTTTTTCCTAAGTATTTTATTTTGGGTAGTAAATTAGCATTTAAATGATCAACAATAAATTTCTTTTGATTTGAACTAAAAATGTGAATTTAACTAAAATAGATACAGATACATAATTGATTAAAGCATTATTCTAGAGACAGGATTCTTTACCTTATTAGGAGTTTTATTTTCAGACTGTCATTATGTTTGTAAATTACAGATGCAGTTACACCCTGATGAATTTGATGAAGTTGATTATGATGATCCCGACTCCGCCACCAGGTAAGGATAAAATTAACCATTTTATACTCAACTAAAAGAATCTTTAATATTCAAGTGCCCATTCATGAACAGTAACTAGTGTTCATTAGGCCCTTTTTACATCATGTGATGGTACTGTTTTCCGTTTCAAACCATTTTGAGTAACTGGCAACTTAACAGCTTGGATGTTATAAAGAGAGTCATCTAAATAGAACCCCCTGCTCAATATTGCTAGTTTACCAGATAAATTTTGATTGTTCCAACCAAAAATCCCATAGTATGATTATATGGGAAGACAGATTAAAACAGTGCAAAGAAGGGAAAGTGTACCACATGAAGTGAAAAGGCCTTTATCAGAAAGTTAGCTAGTTTAATGCAATAAATAAATAAATAAAACTGCAATAATAAAGTGAAATTCAAGTTGATCTAATTAACATAGTTCTACGTCTACATTTCACCATTTTTATCTATACTGAAGAAAGATCAGCTCACATGGTACTCCAAAGCTAAAATTCAAATAGTTGTGTGCCAGTGAAGTTAAAAGATATTATCCAAAAGATAAACACATCTTAGGGTCATGCTTTTAACAATCTGTATAAGTTATAGATATATATTTGTATTGAAATAATTAGTTGCTAGATAAATTGAGAAGTTTATCATGATAAAATGGTAATTTCAGAGACCCATCCATTCCACCAAGTGCTAATATTCTTCCACCCACATACAGTGATGCTATTCTAGAGGACCATTTTTCAACAGTTACCCCAACCACAGAACAGGCAGGTAATTCCGGTGACGTGACACAATTGAACAATAATCAAGTGGTGTCCACTGGGAGAAGTGTTGTGTTTGCCCTAGACTCTGAAGGATCTGCATCTCAGGATGAGAATTCAAATGTTTCCTCTTACAATGGAGCAGAAGACGAGTCTGTTGTTGACGTGTTGCCTGGAATCAATGAGAACGAGGAAATGCAGACGTTACCCCCTACATACACTGAAGTATTGCTAGGAACTCCTGAAGGGGAAAATATGAATGCTGAATTTAGTCAACATGGTTAGCTTAGTCATCTAAATAGACTTTTCATCATGATGTACAAATATAACAGCGATTTTAAACTATCCATGTAAATGAATTATAAAGGAAAGAAGGCCCTCTGAAAATGAAAAATAAGTAGATGGTCATGTCTGAAAGAGGAAACAAAAAAATTTCTGCTCTCAAGTACCATTATGTTTTAAGGTGCACATCTAAAAAAAAATTAGATTCTAAAATGAGTGCCATTGTGTATAAAGTTTAGAATATCTAAGATCGCATTCACAACGAGTTGAGCCAGGCTTTACAAATCCTGGGGACTAAATATGGTGGACATACATGAAAGAAAAACCGCCTAATCTTTTTATAGTCTCTCCGCCTCTCACACTCCTCCCTATGTGTCGTCCCAATGGAGCTGAAATTTAATGACTGTACCCCCGCAGGGAGAGGCGTGTGAGAGGCGGAGAGACTATTAAAAGATTAGGCGGTGTTTCTTTCATGTACGTCCGCCATATTTAGTCCCCAGGATTTGTAAAGCCTAGCTCAACTCGTTGTGAATGTGGTCTAAGAAGTTTGACTAAAGTATTGTATTAGAATAAAGTGGGAGTATTGATGTTTAATTTTTTTAGGCAGTGTCAGAAATACATGTACATTTTGTAGGTTTTCATGTCACTTAATGTTATGTCATGTTATGTCTTGCTTTTAAATAAGATTGAGAACTGCAATTTGAGTTCAAGGAGTTTAATCTGGTGCTTTCTTGCTGAGGTCCTGCTATCGCAAATTGTGGCCTTACTTTTCTATGGGGATAGTAATTGTTGCATTTTCATGTACCTCTTGTATATTTGAGAAAGTAAAATGCAACTCCCGGATGTATTGGATGTTTGTTTATATGTCAGGTTATTAATTGAAATTGATTTAAATGTTTTACTTAGGAATGAAATATGAATTTAAGTTCTAAGTACCACATGGGTTGATCTTTTTTCAGTATAGATGAGAATTGTAAAAAAAATGTAGATATTTTTAGAATATTTTGAGATTTATATCTATTGAATTCATTATTTATTAATCTAAAGAGGTGGTTTGCATTTAGAGAATAGTTTGATGGATTGTCTATATGATAAATTATTTAAAATCTATTCAGATGTGTTAGTCTCATTCAGCATGGAAATGATTTGACTGCCGTTGGTTAATACTAATTGTATTTATTAGAATTAATCTCTTTTACTGCAGTTTATTATGTCCAGGTCTTCAGTTTATTACAAAAATTACAAATAATAAAAATCTAAATGAGTTCGAGTATGAGAAAATTATGACTGAAATGCTTTCTTATTAGGTTTTGGTAACTGAGGTCAATAACTTTGATATATTTTGTAAAGTTTTAATGTTACAATTATGCCTTAACTTTTTTTATGATTACATGTTTTTCTACCTTTTGCATGCATTTAGATTTATTAAGTGAAATGAAATATTGCTCTTTTTGTCTTGTTTACTTGATAATGCTTTCATTATACGTACCTCTTAAAGTGTTGTATGAAATAAATGTTCCCAAACATTTTTTTTCCCGGTTGAGTAACCAGTTACAGTTTGGCAGGGAAGGGGGCAATGTTGTATATTCTGAAACTTTCACTTCTTTTTGCAGATACTACAGTATTTTTCATAAATGTATTTTACTTAACCTGTTTGCTGATGAGTAACACTATTATTACTTTTGATTAGTAGATATGCCAACTGTCAGAAAGTGATACTTGCTAATAAAACAATGCAAAATTCAATGCAGAAAATAGTGTTACAGAGAAGGACAGTTAGAATGCTATGATAATGACTGATCTTTTCAAGGGGGAAAATCATCAGTCTTTTAGATATTTAAATTTGGAATCATTAAAAATAATATTTTTGTATAGCATTTGTGGTGTTTATACTGTATAGAATAATGACTGAAAAATTAAATATATGTAAAATTCACTATTTTCCCCATTGAACAGATCGAATCATTACTTGTAGCTGTATGTAAAGTGAAGGTCAGTGAGACTGACAGGATTTTAAATCCACTACTGAACTACTTCCACAAATATTGTTCTCAGTTTCAGAGACCTGATATTGATTTTTAAACTCAAGTTTTGGCATCCAATGGTGATGCGAGACCACAGATATCTTGTAGGGTCCACAGTTGAGATCATATTCAGTAACTGAACTTGCTTAAGCACACTTTTCTGTATGTGATACAGGATAATGAATCAGATGAACAACTTTGCACCTATGATTACGACCTGGGGGCTTTTGAATAAATAATGTTAATTCAATCAAAGTACAGTAATTGCTTTCACTGTGAAGTGACCAGATATTTTTCATATCTTATGCATTGAAAGTTAATAATAAATGATGCCTTGACTACTGATGGATTTTTGTTTACCTGTAGTTGTCATTGTTGAAACATATTTCTGAGACAGATTGTACGTGGTAGTAAAGGTAAGTTCCTCTGATTAACTTTTTTATACCGCTAACTTTGAAAGGCTTTGTGAAAAAGTTTCAGTAAGCCATTCAGTATGACATTTGGAAAGTATTTCTTGATGCTGCTAAAATTTTCTGATGTATATCATTTTGCATAGAGCATGATGGAAATTTATGCTGCAGTGTCTTATTTGATAGTGTCTTTGAGTGATGAAGTTGTAAAACAAAAATAATCTTTTTTTTTTATGCAAAATGTAATGTTTTTTACCAAGGCAAATATACCTGCGAGTACAATGGCATGTCTGCGGTCAATTTCACCACTGTCAGACACCTCTGATAATTCCATAGTAGAAAATATAGATGATGACAAAGATCTGAGTAATTCAGATTGGTTGGGTAGGTTCTGCTTATAACTTTTTATTATGAAAAATCTTCCCTTAACTGTTTTGTTCTTCCAAAGGTTCAGACCCAGTGCAGGGGAGCATATAAAGATTTAAGTGTTCTTGTTTAAAAAATGTTTAAAATAATAGACCTTAAATTATCTACTATTTTGGACAATTAAGGAGTTTTAAAAATGTGTGTGATCGTGACTAATGGAAAAATATGAAAATTGTTTATTCTGCAACAGGGTATCAACAAAAAAGAACTGTGTCCATTTGAGAAAGATGCTGGAAGTTACATAGAATCCAAAATAACCTAAAATATCTCTAATTTTAAAAAAATGTGTATATTGAACACTGATGTATTGCTATTAAATCATTTTCATGTTTACTTTTGAGGAAAAAAAAAGTTTCATTGACTTTGATTAATCATCTTATTTTTTCAGGATATATACATGATAAAAGTTCCATCAATTTCAATGACCCATATGTGAAAATCTACGTTCAGTCTTGTGAAGAATTGCAAGTAGCAGCCATGACTCCAATACTTAGTATGCTGAGTACAGCAGAGGTGAAAATAAGACACAGGGGAATTCTACCTCTGGGAGCTGCAGCTCTTGCCAAAGCTCTAAAGGTAGGTATAGTTATCTTCATTGGTACTGAAAATTCACCCCATCATAAAGGAGTCTTGCACGTTATTCAGAGATGTTCCTGTATTTGAAATTAGGAACAATTCAAATTTTCATTACCTGGAAAATAACTATGATAGGTACTTCAATGTTCTGTCAAAAAGTTACATGAAACAATTTAATATAGTGCCTTTTATTTATGTATCTCTCATTTATTTAGGACAATCCAAATGTAGAGGTTTTAGACCTGGAAGACAACAGCATCAAGGAAGAAGGTGCAAACCATATTACTGAGATGTTATTAGAAAATGATACTATCACATATCTGGTAAGTTTTTAGGTGCGACTTGTGCTGTTATACTTGGTAGAATGTATTTGTTCTTCCTTGTTCTGCAGTGCTGGTGCATTTGTGAAGTCCCTCTGGGTGTATGGCACAAAGAAATATAAATTGTTACATAGCATTGTCTTGGGCATTACACAGTCATATACTTTGCAAATGAAAAATTGCACCATATGACTATAAGCATGTGTGGGAAATTTTATTGTGGAGCTCTCTCTCTCTCTCTTCTTATTATCTTTAAACCGCTGAGAAAAAAGAGGGAATTATACACATTTAGATTGCCATATGTTTGTATTATTCCAATATTGTTTTCAGAACATAAGTCAGAATTTCATTACTGCCAGTGGGTTTGCTGCACTAGGTCAGATGCTTGGGATGAATATGACCCTGAGGCACTTGGATCTCTCAGGTAAAAACTTAGAAGATTGGACTGTAATATTATATTTTTGAAGTTGAAAAATGCAAGTTATTGTCTTCAAGTCAAAATTTTGTTTTTGCAAAAAGTATTTACAACTGATAATGCTTTAATTCATTATTGATACCTTTTTGCTCTAAACCTGTGCATTTTTATTTTTAGGGAATAAAATGGAAATTTTTGATGTCAAGACTTTATGTGAAGGAATTCAGGTAAATCAGAATGATAGGTATATAATTATTATGTCTATGTGTCTCCATGTATGCATGTCTATTTTTTCATTTTGGAGGTGCTGCTTAATGAAAATGTGATACATTTCCTAATGATAGTCCATTTTAGTAAAAGTTTGATACAATCTTAGTTTGAGATAAATTACAGCATGTTCATCTACTTCAGGAGAGCTCCCTATTGACCTTGTGCATGAATGGTTGCCAGATAGTTGAGGAAGCTGCCCATGTCCTTGGAAAAGCTATTGGTATCAAATTTTATATTCACTCTGTCTTTTTATTTTTTCCTGAATGGAGGAGACATCGAGTAGTTGTGCTTTTTATATTATATTACGTAGCAAAGAAATTGGGTAAAAGATAATTTTTTTTTTAAATATTAGCATCTCTCTTGAAGTTAATTGTCTGTTTTAATGTGTGGTTTCCAATCTTTATTGTTACAGAACAACACAGAAGACTTCAGCACCTGGAGTTGTCATTTAATTGTATCAGAAAGAAAGGAGCAGTGGCTATATGCAAGGGAGCTAAGGTGAGATTTGATAAAAGTTGCTGTTTCAGTAAACTGAAAGTAATCAGAAGGGGAATTATCTGAAGTTCCTATTATTATTATACTAGAATACAGAAAGCAGTGATTATGACAAGATATTGCATTGCTGTAACTGCATTGATTTGAGATTGTTAAATAGACATTATTTGACATGATAAATCTGTAAATCACACATTAATGATTGTTGGATGTTTCAAAGCAAAGTCGTCATTACTGCACACCATGATCTTCACCTTACTTATTAATGAAATTAGTAGAGTTTCCAATCATGAAGTTCGACGTATTTCAGGCTTTAATTTAGATTAACTTTTTTATACCATAATTGCTAGTGTCAGAGAAACATTTGCCTCGTTAATTTGTGAAATGGTAGAAGCTTTCTGAATTCCAGTTTTGTCATATTACAGGAATGCCACACGCTGAAACACCTCGATGTATCTTGGAATGGGTTTGGATTTGAAGGCAGTATTGCTGTCTGTGACATGCTAAAGGGAGACGTGCATCTTGAGTTCCTAAATCTTGCTGGGAACAGGATTGATTGGACCTGTGTTCCACCCATTGCAAAAGGGATCTGTTTAAACAGCTGTTTAAAAAAACTTCTGGTATTCACTATATTTTTTTTCTTTGTTAACAATAATACAGTCTTGTTCACAATAAGTAACGTACTAGTTGACATACATGTACGACACGCACACTATTGAGCTGTTTTCATTGCCTTATAAATTGCATTATATAATTATGAAAATCAACAATTGAAATTTAGATTCAACAACTCCATTTAACTTTTCATTCTGGTGATTTGTAAAAAGGTTCAAAATATATATTGTATGCAAAAACATGTGAACCAGTGCTTTATTTTTTGATGATGTCTAGATTGGACAGAATCCTCTGACCAAGGACGGAGTCATGGGACTGCTCAAGGCTGCAGGAGTTAAAACCAACCGTTTGGAGCATTTGGGATTAGAGGTATGATATGATGTAAAGGTGTTGACTTTATGTTTGCACACTTGGTATTACATGTACTAATTATTGCCTGTTCCAGTTTATTTTTGGAATATATATTACAAGGCACAGCTGTCTTCCAGCCTGAAGACTGGGAGATATCCCGAAACTGTAATCTGGTACATGTAAAACTTTATTTTGACACTCATCTGGTAACATTGTGATTTTTATCATTTTAACAATAAAATGTGTCTTAAAGGGATACTTATGATGTATTTCTCTCATTATCCTCTCAGGCTGTTCCAGTAAACACTGATATTATTAACAGTGTGAAAAGAATGCAAAAGACGAGAACTTTCACTTTCACACATGGAGGACTCTTCAATTCTGATGACATGATTGGTGTTAAAAGAAGTGGGTGCAGGTTTCCCTTATATTTCTATTCATTTTATTAAATGTTTAATCAGATGACTTTATCTCATTTATAGACATTCCTGATAAAGAATTTTCCACTGAGAAGGGATAGAGGGTTCAATTTACTGTATAGATGTATCAACCCATGTATCTCTTTACTTTCATCCAATTCATAATATTAATCATTGGTCTGAAGGAATTCACTAGCATATTTTATATCAGACTAGTAAAAACACCATTTGTTAAATCGCCTGTTAAGTTGGAACATTGGAAATTTTCACAGTTGTTTGATTTTTCCTCAGGCAAATAAATTTTGATTTGTTTTCCTTTCTTCATTGTTTTATCAAATTTCTATTGGACCATTACAGAGAGCAAAGAAGACCCCCTAAGCATACTGACCAGATACTTGGGAGGGAGAGGGATCCGTGTGATGGATTTGTTTCGCACTTTTAACAAGGACAGTGAACAACGGATTTCTCGGGCCAGTTTTATTCATGGACTAAGGGTATATTATAATACTGCAGCTTTTTAGAAAAGTCTGTCTTTTTAATATTGTTGAATGGCTGCAACTGCATAATTTTTATTACTA
The DNA here is from genome assembly GCF_001039355.2 of Lingula anatina. The sequence continues at coordinate 24,511 of NW_019776133.1, read as the reverse complement.
AAGACTCTGTTATAAATTCGAAAAAAAAAATGTATTTCTTTAAGACAATCTGTTTGAATAAACATACATATTTTCATATACAAAAGTTCATACTTATTGGCAGTATATACTGTAAATCTATTGATTTCCTTCACATTCTTATCAGAAAGTTCATGTTCCTCTTGAGGAATGGGAAATGCATCAGTTGGCTGACAAAATGGAGGAAGGACATAAAGGACGGATCAACTTCAGGTCAGTCATACATTTGTAATACACCCCGAGTTTTAGAGATTAAAGGAAACTTGACTATATTAGAAACAACTCTGGTCTAAACATGTTGCTGCTGTTGCTCCCATTCCACCCATGGGTGAAGGACGATGATGATTATATTATCCAAATGCCTGCTAATAATAGAAGTTAGTTTCTAGTAATCACTGGAACTCTTGCTGGTCAAATATGAAAAGAAGCAAACCATGAGTTGTCTATTTGTGGTACAAAAATGTACTGTATGCTGAACATATATAAAAAACACTTATTGTTTTATACCTTTTATGATATTTTGTGAATATTAGAATTTTACATAGTAGATAAAGTATAAACAATATAAAATTGGGCCATATTAATAAAAATTAAAGTTGCAACCTCCTGGCACTTGATTAAAATTGGGTAATTCTCAAAAAAATTTCTAAAAATTCTGTATGCTATTTACTTGATGTAGTACCTATTTTGCTTGCAGATATCTCAACGTCTGTGTGCGCTTACAAGCTAGAAAAATAAGGCTCATTGAGATGGCAGAATCAGCAAAAAAGAAGCAGAGAACAAAAAGAAATAAATCTATCATGGCATTACCCCCAATCACAGAGCCAAATCAACAAGCTGAAAGCATTTCCCTTTTGACCAGTCAAGTAAGTTTAGATTCCATCATGGCTTGTGATAAATCCTCTCTGGTGGGGTGCAATCCACAAAATGTTCAACAAGATACCAAACATCTGCCTTCTCCCTCTCAGTCAATGTCAATGGCACAGAAAGGCAAACAAAAAACTGTATATAACCTTGTTGATATGACAAAACCATTAGCAAATAAACCATGTGATACACAGAGAGCTGCCAACAGAAAGAAACAAGACAAGAGATGTAAGACAGCATCTGCTCCAATGGGTAGTTCATTGACCAGAACTACCCGAAGAAATGAATCAACATCATACATGGAGCTTCTGAGTGATTTGAGTATATAATCGACTGCCAGGATTGAGCTCTGTGCAAAACTAGGCTACTTAGAACTCCAATAGTCCACCTGCTGTTTTCTCTCAGACAGAGATCAGGTGGTTTATGGTGTAGTTTTTGTGCAAAAATCAACGCTGGACAGAACAGAAATGTGCACAGCTAGTGAAGAACCTGAGAAATATCTATCTAGTGGAAGAAAAATTGTTCCCATGACCCTGATAGAAGGTAACTAATTGGTGGTGCCACATTGCTTAATTGTAATGGAATTTAATAGCTTATGGGAACCTTATATGGGTCCATATATGTATTTTGGTTATCTGATGATGAAGCAGTTTCCAGACAAGTAAAACTGCTATTGTATATGCTAATCGGATGTGATTTTGACCATTTATTAAAATGACATATACTAAGTGTTAATGACAAAACAGTTATACTATGTTATGTTCATTGTAACAGTAGTATATCATAAAGCAAAGGTGATTGTGCTGTTAATGTTACTTTTTGTAATATCACATCAAATTTATTTTAAAAATTGTACATTGTCATTGTTTACTGTATATAGTTCATTGAAAACCAGCCTGATTGGATTTCATCTTCTTGATGCTTTCCTCCTTTAGTTTCTTTAAATTTGCTTTATACTAAATGCTGTTTGCAGCATAACATAAATGAGTTTTAGGTTTAAATTTTGTTCTTGTAAAATAGACAATTCTCATTCTCAATAAATTGTAAGGCTAATAAAATTCATTCTGCATGTCATTGTGTATTTGTTAGATTTGTTCTCAGTCCCATTCTACCAACATGAAAGGTGGGGCAAGTCCATTCAATTTTAGGATGTGTCAGAAGGGAAAGCTTTACTCCATTTAGCAGGTAACAGGTCGAGTAGAGTCCACTCTACTTTAAGGGTACAAAAGGAGAGGTTCATTCTATTGAAGGGGTGTCAGGTAGCGGGTACCCACTCCATTTGAGGGAAGACAGGTGGGGCAAGTTCATGCAATGTGAGGGGTGACAGGTTGGGAGAGACCACTTCATTTGAGGGGTGACAGGTAGGGAAAGTCCACTGTATTTGAGGGGTGACAGCTGGGGTGAGTCTACTACAGAATAGGGGTGATGATTGGGGTGTTTATTTCATCTGAGGGGTGATGGGTGGGGAAAGCCCATTCCATTTGAGGGGTGACAGGTGGGGAGAGTCCACTCAGCTCTAGGGGTGTCAGGTGCAGTTAATCAATTCTGTTTGACGGGCGACAGGTGGGAAGAGTGCATTTAGTTTGAGGGGTGCCAGGTGGAGAAAGTGCACCCACTTTGAGGGATGACAGGTGGGGCGAGTTAATTCCAGTGTAGAATTTTTCCACTTTGTTTAAATTTGAAATTATGAAGAGTAAGGCATTGCAAAAGCCAGGACCTGTCAAAGAAGGACCTTTACTATCGTTATTAAGGACACTGAGGAAAATGTCTTAAAGAAGGAACATCTTTTCTCCAGAGGATATGAAAACTTGCTATAGAACAAAATTCAGAACAAAAAGGCAGGACTTGAAAATATAAATTGAATTTATAAATATGTATTGTTGGAAAATGTTTCAAATATTTTCTTTGCAAAAGCCAGGACCTGTCAAAGAAGGACCTTTACTATCGTTATTAAGGACACTGAGGAAAATGTCTTAAAGAAGGAACATCTTTTCTCCAGAGGATATGAAAACTTGCTATAGAACAAAATTCAGAACAAAAAAGCAGGACTTGAAAATATAAATTGAATTTATAAATATGTATTGTTGGAAAATGTTTCAAATATTTTCTTTCATTCGTTTAGGACATCAGAATTGCTGAACTTCCATAATTTACGAAATATTGGGCCTATCTGCAAAGCTTTTACAGATCAGATTTAGCAGATTGAATTTGAAAGTGAGACAGAATCACAAAAAATGTTTATTCAGTTTAAATATAATAGATGCATGATTGAGTGAAGGACTCCTGAATGTGAAACAAAGACTACATTGCTTGCTTGCGGTATCTTGGTGGGCTTCTGAAATGAAAAAGAAAAGATTGTTTACTATTTATGACAATTTTTTTAATAAAAGGTTTTTAATAACAGGCAGGTTTTTGAAATAACACAAATGCATGTGATATCACAGAGGAGAGGGGAACTTATAACTGATATGACGTGCTTGTTTCTTTGTGTGTGTGTGTGTGTATAAAGTTCAGGCTTAGCTAGCACCAAAAATTGAAGGCTGAAATCGAGGGCAAAAATTATGATCTGGAATAAGCTTAAAGGTACTTGAGATATATTGCTTAAAAAGTATTTGTAAACACAACCTCTTTCATTTGCAGAAGATATTACTATGTATGGCACTAAACAATAGAATTTTATACATCACACGTTTGGGGGAGTAACGCTGTTTTGTACATCATTTTGACGTATTTCGGAGAAGCACAAAAAATGCTTATTCACAAACTTTCTTTAAAGAATACATTAAAAATATTGCACATAATTTGGGTGTAAGAACAATTGAGTTTTAATGTAGCTGATTGATTAAAGGATGAATGACATACAGGTACAACACACAGGAGACAACAGACAGCAGGTGTTAAATTTTTATCTATTAATCGTAATGAAATGAGCAATTGATGTGCCCCTGTGCATGTGTTGTACATGTATTTAATAAACCATACTTACCCTATAAAAAGATCTTTGAGAGTCTTATGCAAAAATGGATTGTCCAACTATCCTCTGAAGCAAATATGTGAACTGTTATAGCTACCAGTATTATGTGCCCTTTTTCCTGTATAGTAAGAGTAATATTCATGAAAATATTTTAATATACAAAATCGTGCTTTGCAAAGGTCTCAGTGCTGCTTACATACAATATTTACATATATAACAATATGTATAACATTATAACAATTAGAATTTTCAGACTGAATTTAAAACCGCTAAAAAGGAATGAAACGTAAAAAAGACCAAATTAACAAAAAGATTATTTAGTTTAAAGGATTTCAAGTTTTACTTAAAATTAAAATTATAGTCATCAAGACGTCAATATGTTTGAATCGTTGACCATAGGATTTGACCATCAAATTGATGATAGGACACACTTCCAGTTCCCTTGGATCAGAAGCTCAGAACTGTGACAAGTATAATTATCTAAATTAGTAACTCTTCTTTTTTGTAATGTTTACATTTACATAAAAACAATATTTTTTAATTTAGTCTCACATGCATTTTTAATTGCCCAGGGCCATACAAAAATGTTCATACAAAACTTTAAAGAAAAGGGCTAAGATAATCATTTCTTCTGTAAGTTTGCAGTCCAAAAGCATTGTAAAACTTTTCAAAACCAACATATTCTAATATTCTGAGCGACATACAAGTAACGATAGGCAAAATAGTAAAATAATATTAAATGTTATAAATATTTGACGTAATTTTTTTTTTCATTCGTCTGGGCCTTTAATAGCTTATTCAATGGGTACGTACGGATAAAATTTAGTCCCAAAATATTACATGTCCCTATACTCCCGTTACCGATAGATACATAAAGGAAAAACTGAAAAAACGTCTTTTTAGATTTAAATACCGATAGATCCGATTTTTTACTGCTGTCCTATATATTTGCGTTCCTATAGTTACGACGTCCTCATAAACCCACGGCCTTTAAATCCGCATACCTAATAGATCCACGTATTTTGAGATCCAAAAACCATTACAGGTATGCTTTTGCTCAAAATGGTTGGTATAGGCCTACTACTCAGTGCATAAAATGCACTTCTTTAAAACGACAGTACACATATTAATCATTTTAGCAATTTATATTCTACTAGATCGTTTTCACACAATACTCAGTGAAAGAACATAAAAAGAACATCAAAAATGTGTTCTATATATTTCACAACGCTTACTGTTCTAGCGTCAGAACACTGTTAAAAGCGTTCTCAAAATGTAACATTTGAACACGTAAAAAGTGTTCTGAATTTACATGTAAATGTGTTCTAAACAAAAAAAAAAAAAAAAAAATGTGTTCTATATTTCACAACGCTTAGTGTTCTGGCGCAGAACACTGTTTTTAAAAGCGTTCTCAAAATGTAACATTTGCACACTTAAAATGTGTTCTGTTTCATGTTTGCGACGCGTTCCCGAACTTTAGAGTGTGATAGACGTGTAGACGCGAACGTACATTGTACATGTATGTCTTGTTTGAAAACCTAATAAATATATAAATACATAAAAAATGAATAAATAATAAATATAAGGTTGTAATTAAGTCAGATCACTAAGTGGATCAGTATGTATGTATTCGCAGCCAGACTATCACTCGAAAGCCTCATACCTGTATCACAAGTTGATATCGGCCTTAGCCGAGTACGATGTCAGATAGATGGATCTAGCGGTACCTGGATCTTGTGTTAAGTCATTAAACTAATAAAATGTTACCTGGCCTTTAACATTTGCATGTTAAATAACCCTAAAAAAGTCAAGACTTTCTGTGACCTTGAGGTCAGGGCCTTATTGTTTTTGCGGGAAATAAAAATGTCATAAGTCTTACTTTAAACTTGCTCTATAAATTTGGAAGATAAATGTGTTCAGGAAAAAGAAAACAATTGGATTGGATTTATGTATCATTATTATTCTATTTGTTTATTTATCTAAAGTGTATTTGTTTTTTCATTATTGTTATTTATTCTTTTTTTTTTTATTGTGAGAGATGCTATCTTTTCGTGATTTATATATTTTGCAGTTCAGCAATTAATATTTCATTCATTTCCTCTTTTTGTCTGCTTCATGTATACACCTTTTTAAAAAAATATCTGAAACCCTTTAAAACATTTTACGACAGCTTTTTTTTTTTTTTTTTTTTTTTTTTTTTTTTTTTTTTTTGGGGGGGGGGGGGGGGGGGGGGGGGGNTGAGAAACAGACTTAATTTGATAGTGGACAACGTATCGTTCTAGCTGGAAATAGTTGTGCACTAGTATTCCTATGGCTGTTTCTATGGCAAATGACAGCCATCTTGGATTTTTTCAAAAAGTCCAAGGGAACTTGTTTGCTATCTGACATATATGAATAAAATGGGTAATAAGGGTGTGGAAAACTCTGAGAAAATAATTTATTTGATAAAAATCAACATAGGTATGTACATATTTCTAAAGAATTCAATAAATTGGCGGCCATTTTGGATTTTTTGGCCAAACGGTAAATTTTTTCCGTGGGCTACGGCTCTAATTTGATTTAGAATGTCAAAAGGTACCCAAATGCAAAATTTGGTGCTTTTATCCGCCGTGTCACGATTTTTTCCTTAAGCCACCGGACTATTAGTTGAACTTTTCCCTATTGATAGTGTTCTAATTGTAAATAAATTAATAAATAAATAAAACGGTTCGGTTAATGCGTTTTTAATGGATCGAAAGGCACGTGAATTTACCCCTTTGTGGGTCTATAGGTACTTGCAATTTTTGGAGATGGCGTATTTATCGGTACGTGGATTTATAAGCAGGTAAAGTAGTGGAACGCTATTTCGTATCAGCTGCCAGGGCGTTGTATACCGACCTATCTAGATCTCCTCTGACACAATGAGTGTACTTCATTCATCAATTATGATTTATCTGATGGATTCCGGTGTATAACGATCAAGTGATGGGTCATCGCAGGTTTTGATTGAGCATTTCGTAAGTCCGGTAAATGTTGGTATTTTGAAACGTTAATCTCATTGTGCAGGCGTATAGGTCTATACCAATGATAAGAGGAGCTGTATGCTAAATCCCTCTACGCCCCCTGCCTTTCCATTTCTATCATGGACACAGTGTCTGTCGTCCCTATGTGCTTTCCTGGATTCCTTTTCCCAAACAATTAAAGTAAAACGGTATCACTTATTCTCAAACTTGTGTAAACTTGCATAGCCTACTACTACAGTAGGATTAAAATGCTGCTTTAGTTAAAAAAAAAAACAGCATGATAGGATTTTTTGTTTGAAATTACGATTTTTTTCATAAATTGACATATTCCAGGTGTGGATCTGAAGTATAACTTTAATGTCACTGCTTCCATCAGTTTTGGCATATATCCTATGTATATTTGCCAGCTTTGCGGTCCAGTATAATAAGCCGGGTTGATGTCACATAGCACAAAATTAATACGTAAGTAAAAGTCATAAACTGTGGAGAAATAGACTTTTTCGAATTAATGACGGATTAGAAATTTATGAGTAGCTATATCGTATGCATCCAGGTACAAATGTTTGCCCGCTATTATACCTTTACTAATATCGCGTCTTTTAACAATTTTTTCTCATTTTTTCAATTATACCAGTAGCTCATTTGATTGTAATTGTGTTTAGTCATTAAACTAATAAAATGTTACCTGGCCTTTAACATTTACATGTTAAATAACCCTAAAAAAGTCAAGACTTTCTGTGACCTTGAGGTCAGGGCCCTATTGTTTTTGAGGGAAATAAAAATGTCATAAGTCTTACTTTAAACTTGCTCTATAAATTTGTAAGAAAAATGTGTTCCGGAAAAAGAAAACAATTGGATTGGATTTATGTATCATTATTATTCTATTTGTTTATTTATCTAAAGTGTATTTGTTTTTTCATTATTGTCATTTATTCTTTTTTATTGTGAGAGATGATATCTTTTCGTGATTGATATATATTTTGCAGTTCAGCAATTTATATTTCATTCATTTCTTCTTTTTGTCTGCTTCATGTATACACCTTTTTAAAAAAACATCTGAAACCCTTTAAAACATTTTACTACACTTTTTTTTTTTTTGGGGGGGGGGGGAAAGGGGGGCGTGAGTCAAAACTAAGCACCAAACCTGTGCACCAAACCTGCTCATAACAAAGTCAAATGGCATTAGCATCTTCTAGGTAGCTCAACACTTTGAAAAAATACTTTATTTACTTTGTATTTAGCACACAATAAATTGAATGAATTCGTAATCGTGTAAAAATTCCAAATAACCTTTATGGTACATGTAGACCTATGCTTGCTTTGTTTGTGCCTCCCATGTTTATAGTTTACTGTTGCAGTTTGACATGTAGATCGCAGAGATTTTTTCATTGTATTCACTATAATTAACTTGTAATGACCTGCATCTGGACGTAACCTTGCAGTGTTTGGTATGGCAAAGAGCACATATATGTAGCCTGATCATTGAAATTCAATGAACAGCAACCAGAACCATTGTTGACTAACCAAACAACGTTTCTAATGCGCAAACCAAACCTTTTCAAATTAGCATTTGGAATGATTTTATGAATAATCGCTCGTATTGAATAGCAAGTTGGATTGCGCTGCGATACCCATTGTTGTAAATCATCGATTCGGTCTCAAATTTATAATAGTAAATTTACTTATACAAATTCACACTAAATGAAAATTGGATTGAGTTCATGATTTAGTCAAAATAGAGGCGCCATCGTGGGCCTGAGAAATAAACAAGTACCTACTGTGGCTGTGACCATTAAACACAAAGGAAATGCCAGGTTTTGCGTCTTACTTCTTGTCAGGTATGCATCAAAATGAGCAAAAGCACGGATTTACGCTTAAATTTGGATGCAAATGAGTTGCCGGCACACGCTGAAAAAGACATTAACCACAACAAAGTGGTTTTACAGGACTTCACAGAAAATACAGAAGAGAATTTTGATGGTGATCTCTGTCGACAAGGCGAGAGCAAAAACAATGGAAAAGGTGATGTGTTGAATTTCTCCGTAGACCTTGGTGGGCATAGTGCTAACGCTGAAATAAACGAGGTAGGGTGTTCTCCAGGTCTAGACATTCCCCATCTGCTGATTTCCACCGACAGAGACACGGTGGCAGATGTCCCTGGGGCAGGACAGGAAAGTCATTTAAGCGAAGAACGCACGGGGACACCGATAAAAGTGGAAAATGGTTTGCTATTTTCAAATAAGAAACTAACCTCTTCTGTGGAATCTACAAAAAGGCGGAGAAGCATTACAGTATTATCTCCTTTGGAGGAGACGAGCAATGCCTCATTGCAAAGCGATCAGAATAATGATCCCAATAAAGACTCCTGGTTACACAGGAATTTCAGCACCAAATCAAATGTGCGGAGGGACAAATTGGGGGCAATTGATATTCCCAGGAGACATTCTTACACAAATCTCTCTACCGCAGAAGATTTATCTATGTCTCCCAGCAGTTTATTACGACGCGAACGACTTGAAACCCTAGAAATTCCGAGAAGGGGATCGTTATCCAATCTAAGTAGTTTAAGCACTGAAGATCTCACTGCTCTTCCAGGGGATAAGACGCTAATGATTTTGTCGACTGCCTCCAATTCTCCCGTTCTCCAAAGAAGAAATACTTTAGATACAATTGAACTCAAGCCAAAGAAATCACGGAAAAAGATGAGTGGAGTCAAAGAAACTTCAGATGAACATATAATGCCTAATGATACTGGCCCAATGCAGAAACTGACCACTTCTCAAGGTGGAAGATATGTGCGCAGACGAGCAGGACATTTGCCTCCATTACAAGAAAACAGTAGTCTTCCAGACGTGGAAGATGAACATGGACGGCGACAAAGCTTGGATAAAAACTTTAAGATATTAGAATAGTTCTTTTATCTGTTAATATTATTTCAGATGCTATTTTACAAATCACTTTGCCTCCCAGATTACGAAATTATGTTAATGATCAGTGTAAAGCAAATGTTTTCATATCGAAATAAACTAAGGTTTGTCATTATTATAGCTATTTGTGGCTAAGTCATAAAAACGCCATGCATAAAATATTCTATATATTTATCCAAAGTGCCTTTTGATAATTCGAATCAATGTACCTAATTTGCTTTATAAGACCATGTGATATTATAGAAAGCTGACCTTCCTAAAGCAAGAAATAATACTATGCGAGGCTTTATTTGTATGTTTATCATTAATAGATCAACATATAAGTTGTTAAAATTAATTTTACTAACATAATGTTCTGAATTAAAAATTACAAAATTAAGTGAGACTTTGAGAATAAAAAAGGCTCCTATGACAACTACGTTTCCTTTTATTTCTCTGTATAAATATTTCCTGGTAATTGTCTCTGGGCGATCATNTAGAGGCGCCATCGTGGGCCTGAGAAATAAACAAGTACCTACTGTGGCTGTGACCATTAAACACAAAGGAAATGCCAGGTTTTGCGTCTTACTTCTTGTCAGGTATGCATCAAAATGAGCAAAAGCACGGATTTACGCTTAAATTTGGATGCAAATGAGTTGCCGGCACACGCTGAAAAAGACATTAACCACAACAAAGTGGTTTTACAGGACTTCACAGAAAATACAGAAGAGAATTTTGATGGTGATCTCTGTCGACAAGGCGAGAGCAAAAACAATGGAAAAGGTGATGTGTTGAATTTCTCCGTAGACCTTGGTGGGCATAGTGCTAACGCTGAAATAAACGAGGTAGGGTGTTCTCCAGGTCTAGACATTCCCCATCTGCTGATTTCCACCGACAGAGACACGGTGGCAGATGTCCCTGGGGCAGGACAGGAAAGTCATTTAAGCGAAGAACGCACGGGGACACCGATAAAAGTGGAAAATGGTTTGCTATTTTCAAATAAGAAACTAACCTCTTCTGTGGAATCTACAAAAAGGCGGAGAAGCATTACAGTATTATCTCCTTTGGAGGAGACGAGCAATGCCTCATTGCAAAGCGATCAGAATAATGATCCCAATAAAGACTCCTGGTTACACAGGAATTTCAGCACCAAATCAAATGTGCGGAGGGACAAATTGGGGGCAATTGATATTCCCAGGAGACATTCTTACACAAATCTCTCTACCGCAGAAGATTTATCTATGTCTCCCAGCAGTTTATTACGACGCGAACGACTTGAAACCCTAGAAATTCCGAGAAGGGGATCGTTATCCAATCTAAGTAGTTTAAGCACTGAAGATCTCACTGCTCTTCCAGGGGATAAGACGCTAATGATTTTGTCGACTGCCTCCAATTCTCCCGTTCTCCAAAGAAGAAATACTTTAGATACAATTGAACTCAAGCCAAAGAAATCACGGAAAAAGATGAGTGGAGTCAAAGAAACTTCAGATGAACATATAATGCCTAATGATACTGGCCCAATGCAGAAACTGACCACTTCTCAAGGTGGAAGATATGTGCGCAGACGAGCAGGACATTTGCCCCCATTACAAGAAAACAGTAGTCTTCCAGACGTGGAAGATGAACATGGACGGCGACAAAGCTTGGATAAAAACTTTAAGATATTAGAATAGTTCTTTTATCTGTTAATATTATTTCAGATGCTATTTTACAAATCACTTTGCCTCCCAGATTACGAAATTATGTTAATGATCAGTGTAAAGCAAATGTTTTCATATCGAAATAAACTAAGGTTTGTCATTATTATAGCTATTTGTGGCTAAGTCATAAAAACGCCATGCATAAAATATTCTATATATTTATCCAAAGTGCCTTTTGATAATTCGAATCAATGTACCTAATTTGCTTTATAAGACCATGTGATATTATAGAAAGCTGACCTTCCTAAAGCAAGAAATAATACTATGCGAGGCTTTATTTGTATGTTTATCATTAATAGATCAACATATAAGTTGTTAAAATTAATTTTACTAACATAATGTTCTGAATTAAAAATTACAAAATTAAGTGAGACTTTGAGAATAAAAAAGGCTCCTATGACAACTACGTTTCCTTTTATTTCTCTGTATAAATATTTCCTGGTAATTGTCTCTGGGCGATCATATCTGGTAGAGGGTATCTTGAACCCATCATCCAAAATGAAGGATTCAAGATCACGTCATTAGTATTAGTAGGCCCTAAAACCCCCAGGTCGTCAATTACGAACATTGAATACACGGAATTTAATTCATCTTTCAAAACTACATATTTGGTATACATTTGCCATAGATTGTGTTGAAATCTATATAATGGCATTTTATTGTAAACGATATTCGCTGCGTGTGTGTGTGTGTGTGTTTAAAGCAATGTGTTGTATTTGCTTATCGTGTTCACCATAAAACGACATAGTGGTTACACCCTCATTTACCTTTCAATTTTTTTTGTATTATGCGACTTCTCTTCGATGATTACCCTGAAGTCTTATACCCACTGGTGTTAGCGATGGGTAGCAGTTTTGAACTCACTTCGTTATAAATGGTTCAGTATATTGCTACTTGAAATATACGGGTCGGTGGATTTTCATCTAGATCCCAGATACCTAATTTTATCTGGTCGAGGTTGAAAATGGGTAGCAAACGTCTTTCTGCCGACATTGGCAACGTGCCTATATAATGTATAAGGAAGAAATAAATTGTTTATTGCCTATTTACAGCTTCAGTTGAAATTTAAGTCTCAGTGTCAGGTTTCCAAATGTTCAAACTATAATAGAAAAAGTGCGGTTGACGAATTCAGTCTCTGCAATGATCAATTTTCAGCACCTACGGAACAATAGTGGATTGTTGGTTTTTGTACAATTTTAGTTTCTTTATTCTGACTAGATCGGTCTACTATGGAGCAAGAGATCTATTGGCGGGAATGAAAAGATCTATCCTCTTATCCTCAAGTAAATATTTGTCTCAATGTCGGTCCAATTTCTTCAGACCTGAGGTATAAAAATGTTGAGACACGGAGGCTAATGGTATAGTTGCTGTCGCATATGAAATACCTCGCTTACAGTCTGGTGCGTTTGATACGTAAAAATAGCTTATCTTCTGCTTAAAAAAAACTGCATCAAAAAGAACACAAATAAATGTCACTGTGATGCTTCGGAAATGGTTGTTAACCTTTCTTATAATAGAAATAATTTCTTTTCGTTAGGAGTATTGAAGTCAGATGGCTGTGGAGATTTGTTCCGTTACCTTTTTGTTATGTGTACATTAAGATATTTCAGAGGGTGCAGATTTTATTTCTTACTTTTTTATATCTGGTGCTATTAATTGAATGGAAGGGTTCGTGTCCTCGTTTCAGCTACAACTATTCTTTCACAGAGAGGCCACGCGATTGAGGAGTGGCGTTTATAGGCTGTTCCGCGAAAAAAAAGATGCTTCAGTTATCCTTTTCTGTTGAATGTTGATGTAACGTGTGATATAACATGGCAAAGAATTGAGAATTTGGGAAGATAAAAAAGGGGTGATGATAATGAGAATCAACGCCTCTGTTAAAACTAATTAAGTTATGACTCAAAGCAAAAAGAACCACGTTTGAAGTAATGTATTATTTACTTCATGTTTTTATTTCATAAAAAAATTATATTTTCAAAATGAACACTTACAATAATCAAACTTTAACTCCTCCAAGCACCGTAAAATTCATATAAAACAGTATCTTAACACCAGGCCATAATATTTTTAAGGGATTTCCTGAAGCATGTATATTCCCATCAGTTTTTATTCTAATGTCAACAATGTACCATAGTATAGATTTTAACAATGAATTTGAAATGCTCACAAATCAATCTTTGTGTCTTATATTAGACGACTGAATTAAAACATGTAAACGATTCGGGAATTTGCCCATCTTCAAGCTTTAAAATTCACCTTAAATCTATTGCTTGATAAACTTCAGCACAATTCTCTCTTCTACAAGTCCCCTTTTCTCTCCCAGTGGAACTTCCATAAAAATCTGCATCACAAAAGGATGAAATTAAATGCCAGTATAAAATGATGGAGGAGTCTTTTCAATCTTTGCAAACATGATCTAAAAATCCTTATTTTACTTTTAATTTTATCAAATCAAAATTAAAACAATTTTCTATTGAAAATGCTGAGAATTTTCCTAATTTTTATCTTGAAGTGATGACAACATTGGCCCCCTTTTATGCAAGAGTGAAAAAACTAAAATTAGTAACAGTAAAATACATACTTATTTTACTAAGATTATATCAACCTAGTGATGTTCATATCATTGGTTTAAAATTATGTGAGAGTATTTCAAATACAAATTCATAAGTAAACTAAGCATGCACTGGACTACCTACTGCAAGAATGAGCCTAGAATGGGCCAAGAATGAGCCTTTAAAAATACTCATTTCTTTAAGTCATATTTTGATATATCTATATATATATATATATATGTTTCTGAACAGATTTATATGCAATTATATGGTTTTGTTAAGTACAGACAATAAGTCTATATGAAAGAAAATTAATAAAACAAGTAAAAAAATGAATCATTAGGAATCAAGCACTGGTGAAACAATTCCAAATTATTGGTAAATGCTCTTATTAAATGAGTGTTAAATTAACCTCAACAACCTCCAGGCTTTTTGTGGAGAATATGTTTAAAGTTAAATAAAACACTTTTGTGAGGACATCCAAATAAGCACTTAATTAACAGCTTGAAATTCTTTTGTTAAATATTGCCACTTTTACCACATGCCTTAAAATATATTTTTGTTTCAATTGTTTTTAACAAAATATGTTTACAATGTAATCATATGTTCTTAATCTAAGATCAACATAAAATTCTAAACATCAGCCCTCTTTTTGGAAATGGCGCATTAAATTCAATTACCCAATGAGATTCATCAATTGACACTTTCAAATATATATTGATTTATTTCCACAGGAAAACAGCCAACAGACAGCTTCATGACGTTCTACAATTTGAGTCTCCATAAATATATAAAGGGAGATATAAAAGAATTCACCAGCATGCAATAGACAGTGTTAATTAGAAATAACGGACCATCAGAGTCTCCCAAATTAGACATGTTGCTGTAAAAATAGGTCAAATGATAAATTCTCCTCAGAAGACATGTAATGTGGTTTAGATCCCCACTCAACCCAGTCCAACTTGGTCCCGCTGGTTTCAGGTTGTTTCTGATGACTTACTTTCATACAGCATCCGTGCTCCCTGAAATGTTGAGATTGAAAGAAACTTGATGATTCAAAATCAACATAAAAATCTTGTAACCTCTTAAATTGCTATTCATTTTTGCTAACTTATTTTGCATGTGATTAATTTTTGATATGCTATCTAATCCAACTTCCTCTACGACTTTTTATAAATTAAACTTCTAAAAGAAATCATAAGGTAAAACATAAAAGCTGAGATACATGTTAAGCTTCTGTTAAATAAAACATTACTGGAAGCGATACCTTTTGCATAGCTGCTGTCCACAGCTGTGATGCTTTCTTATTTGGTAAATTGGTAATTGACATCCTAAGAAACTGTTGGTCCGACTGACGGTCTTTATATTTGATAGATAACCCGATGGCAATGGGGCTTGCTGCAATTGAAGAGACAAGAAAAAAAAATCAATGAAAATATACACACATTTTTCATTTTCAAATTACCAAGAATTTTAGAGACCAATTTAACTATCAATTTTCCGTTTTGCCAATTATGCATATATATTAGTCATTTGCTTAATCTGGTTTTGTTCTTTATTAAATCAACTCTACTATTTTTACTCTTCACAGTTCCCTTCCTCATGAAGTGTACACCTACATATGTACAACTTTGTGTTTTAATGTGAGTGAGACAAGAACAAGAACAGAAGCAATTTGAAGTTAGATGACAAAATATCACATTTAAAGATTCTGTTGCACAATGATGTTTAAACAAAAAACTGAAGTCCTGTCCATTGTGTAATGGTGACAAAGGGAAATGTATAATGGGGCCAACTAGCAGCTTTCCTCACCAGCTCTAAATAAGCTTGTGTGATTCAGTCTAAATAATATAAGCAATCCTGTATATAACATCTCAACAGCATGACCTTCAGGCGTGTGTGCGTGTGCATGTGTGCGTGTGTGTGAAAGGGGGGGCTGCCATTTGGGTAGGAATAAGTCCACTGTGAACCAAAATTTTAAGTAGGTTCTATGCCCTTTCTCAAGTTGAGTAAACTTAGGGGTGAAAAGTTCCATTATTTAAAAAAAAACCTCTCTCTATAAATTGCAAGCAACAAGAGAGACACCAAGAGAGACACCTCCTTTTTAAGCTGCTCAAACTAATATTTTTCAAAAGATGGGAGTAAAGCTATTAGGACAACTACTGGGTTACATAAACAGTCTTCTGGCAAATAAAACCATCCAGTTGTGGTTTACCTGGAAAGTGTAAAAGGGGCCATACCTAATGAATTTCTAAGACGTGTTCACACTGTTGATAGGTCAGCCCTCTGCCATACTGCCCACCTCTTTGGAAGTCTGATTAGCTACCATAGCTCAAGAAAGTATGATAATGAATTGACTTAACCTTTTCAAAGGGAAAATTGTGAATTTTAAATTTACAGATACTATATTTATTTTTAGGTCATAAATCCTTAAAATTAAGTGATTCATATTGAGTGGTAACAGCAAAATTGGAAAGCAACTTAAAGATCAATTCAATACAGTTAAAGCACCTCAAATGCAATACAGATGTACATTTTTAATGATTCCAAAATTATGTTTTGGGATGATATATTATTTTTTCAATTGAAAAGGAAGAGTCAAATTTTCTTTTTTGTCTGCAGTTAGGCCTTTTTTTTTTTTTTTTGCATCAATTGGTATATTTCATGATACAGCTGTTCCAGTACACTTTGAGAGATTATCAACTTATTGCTTGTAAAAGTCTGGCAACCATGTAAGAGAGTCACCTAAACAAAGCCTGTGTCCAACACAGCCAAATATTTAACTAAGTGAAAAAACAGGAAGGAAACTTGTAGATATTTGGCGAAATGGAGTAATAGGGATGCATGCTAGGACCTCTTAAAGCGTACAGCTGTATCATTGTTTGATATGAAAAGGTCTTACGTGGCACATCTTGTCAAATGATGAATGTGTTAAAAGGCAGGAAAAACAAAAGGGATCATAGGGATTATAGCTGCTGTCTTTGGTGAGCTACAGTAAATAGGACAGCCTATTGAGACAGTTGCACTGAGAAGAGTTGAATGCGACTGCAGTTTCTACACTTGAAAGTGTGAGCAGCATGCCTAAAAACACAGTCTGGTTCACATATAACAATCACAAATAAGCTAGTTCAACATTGCATGCTCTCCTGTTATTTACCTTCTTCCAAAGTGAGTGCTTTAAATCAAAATAGGTTGAGATTAAATATTGTGACTATATGCACTTTCAGTCATAACATTATGATGAAGACCAAATATTCTGTAACACAAGCTTATATCAGACAAAACTATGCATGCCAATAGACTAAATAAATTAAAATAACAAAGAAAACTCAATTAAGAATACAGGACCAACCAGGGATAGGGAATGGAACTTAAATGCCACCTCCCCAGTTTTTAAACTCTTTGGGTTCGCTCACATGAAAAATCTATTTTCTAAAAATCTATTGCCATTATCTTGTGATCATAGATTTTTAGAAAATAGATTTTCCATGTGAACGAACCCTTTGTTTCCTGAATATAATTGAGCATCATTTAAAAACTTGTTTTTTTTTCTATTGTTGCCAAAAATTCTAAACACGGTAATGATAATAAAACTTAAAAGTAAAAATAGCAAAAATAATTAAAGTAGGGTTGAGAATCCCATTTTGCATCATCAGTCAAATGTAGCGGTCACCAACCCAACAGAAAGACACCTCAGTAAAGACTGTGTTGCTGTGATGACCTGCTCCTGCACAGGAAAACAACTAGTCACTACAATGACCAGATGACAACAAAGCATCATCCATTTTACCTGTGTGAATGTCCCTCATCAGATTTAAATATAATATAATCTAATTTAATATAATATAATTTATATAATACAAGTAAAGCTAAATAAAAATCAGATTACAGTGTATATATTATATATTAACCTTGGTCATCTGCACTTGAAGTTAAAATTTGTACAGAGTCCACCTTGCTCAGCTCTACAGGCTCATGTTTTCTGTGTTCTCCCTCAAACTGCAGTGTCCTGTGGAAAAAAATAGTTTACTGAGTAAGGAAACATAGACTGGGTTCCCATCCCTAGATCGATCTAACAGGATCGGTCCATCTCCACGGGGTCCCCCGCCAAATTGCTTTTAGCCCAAGCGGCTTAGACGTCTGGGACACCCACCAAAGCTGCTAAACGATAGTTAATTACCCCCTGTCAGCTTTAGCAGGTGTGACAGACAACCAAGGCACCCAATTTAATTGCAATTAAGTGAGAATCCCCTCGGAATTAGTTCGATCCAAAGTTGGTACGATAGTCAAAGGTAAAGATCCATATCATCCAGATATTGCATAACTAATATTGCCATATTAATATTGAGCAGAACCAAGTGGGATAATATGCTGACTGAATAATTACCAATAATTAATTAAAAATATCTTAAGTGAATACAAATACAAAATAAATACAAAATAAAGGAATAGAAATAAAAAATATCAAAATCCACAATATTAAAAAATTATCAACCCCCCCTCATCCCGCCCCTCTCTCTCCTTCTCTCTCTCCCTTATATTCACCTGACCTTTATCTACAACTGTGCTTCAATACTAAAACATTCCACAAGCAAAACATAATATCAGCAGCAGCTGTACATAGTTTGCGAGCCAATTCAAATTTGTTTTTGCAGAACTGTTTCTTATTCTGAAAGTGTTAATTTTTTAAAAGATATGTACACATTTTTCAATGTATAAAAATCTTATACATATCACAAAATTATTATTGGCTAGTTATGACTGCATTTCTTTCTTTCTTATTTTAATTTTCATTTTTAAGAAAAAGAATCTTCCAGGATAATACCTCTGGTCCTGTGATATCTTGCAGAAAAATAATTCTTCATTATTTTCTTCAATTGTTGATCCACTGAGAAAAAAATCAGCACCTAAAAATTTAAAGCCAAAGGTTTTAATGCTGACCAATGATTTCATATGTATGTCTAGTAAAGGATTATCTTTCTGAGAGAAGCAATCTGAGATGATCAACTTACTAATGGTTGGGAATCTGAATTGGTGTAACCATATTTTTTTCCTTTTTCTGTTTTTGTCAATCCATAAATTAATAAATAACAAAGAAACAGTCTAATTATGTACAACATATAACATACATAAAGTAAATCTTTCAGACCAGGACCATAATTAATACTTCTATCTACAAAATAACACTACTACCCCCTGCTTCAGGTTTGCTCCTTCATTTTCAAATCTCCCTATGTGCATGCATTTTGGACTCTTTACAGTCAGCAGCAAGTTTAATCAAAGTTTACCCCACTAGTCTCAAACACACAACCAGGTTTGGTGGTTTTGTAGAAAGGCATGTAATGTAGTTAACAGACTTCCAACATTTGTGATGAGTGCGGTAAACTTGAAGCATACGTTGCTGAAGATCAGTTGCCGTGAGCAGGCACAAGTGGGAATTTGAAAAGAAAAGTTGGTTCACATTTCTTCTGAAATTCAGGCTACCCATAACATACATGAAAAAAAAAGGTTGATATCAAGCAGATGCGAAAATTAATATAAAAAAATACTTACCATTAGTTAAAGTTTTTAAATGTTTGTCAAAGAACTCATTTTCCTTTCGTGTAACTGCTGCACATGTGTCACAAACACGTACTGGGTCAACAAAACACATGCGTGGCAGAGCAATCTTGATGGTACAACATTTGTCACAGAAGCATTTGCCACACCTCCGACAGTGATGCTAAAAATAAGTAATACACAAATTAATGAATCCAACTCTTTTAATTTTTTTCAATACATGTAAAATTCCTCCAGAACAGCTGAAAATCAGTGTTGTGCCTCTCCTACAGAAGTACCAAAGATGGGAGTGGAGGGTGCTGACTAACTGCACTCTTTGGTTGAGGTTTATAACACTTATAGCCTAATTTCCTGGTGAAGGTGTCTTGTTAGACATTTTAATATTGGACCAGTTAATAATATTTTTAGCTGCTGTTGGAAATACTTATTTTTATAACACAGACTTTAACCAAATTTAACACACTTATCACATATTGCTCAGTTTCTGAAATTCAAGACCTGTACAAAATTTAATTTTTCCGACATAATTCAGAATACAATAAAAAGACAAATTATATTGGCAACACATATTGTGAGACATTGCACACCAAGCCATGAGGATACACCTACCCTTCTTTTCATAAAATCAAATCTTGTGGAACACTTCATACACTCGTGGCACTGTGAAGAAAGTAAACAAAAGTCTTAGACATTAATAAAAATTAAATATAAAGAAGTAAAGGTATGTGAAAAATACGGAAAAGACATTTCTCTGGTTCTAAATCTTAATCTTGGACTTATTAAACATCAGTCAAGATTTAAAGTCAAAAATACATTATAAATTTCGGTACCACTTTTTTCACATTGCGTAAAGCAAGTGAAAAGTTACATGCATTCCCCACCTTTTCATTTTGTGTAAAAAGACAATGTAAGAGCAATGATATTTACTGATTTTTTTAAAATAATTCCATGCCATTTAGACAAACATTATCTATAAATATTTAACACAAACACAGTCGACAGGAAAAAACAGGAAAACCTTTAATGTGGTAATTGTATATTAATAATTGTGAACTATTGTGATGATCATCTCTACCCTACTAAAAAATAATAACCATTAAAAAATCCATCAAGCCCGATCCCATCCATACTACATATTAAAAAGAAATGTCAATCTTTTCTCCACATTACTATATATAGCAGCTGAGGAACACCTTCTCATCATCATAATTCAAAGGTCACAGAATGACGTTATTCTCTTCAATGTCAGGGTACACCTGATCAGGTTCAGTTTACCCCCTACACAGCTACCAGAATTTACAGACTTTGAGGTGAGTTTTTCCCCCATTGCAATATATAAATGCTTATAGATTCAATTAAAGGGGATTTCCATGGAATTCACTTTTAATTAGACCTAAAATTACTATGCAGATACCGTCTACTCTTTCCTATGGTGATTCCACATTGCACCACTTTGATGCATGACTCCAGGTATTTGCATATTATTGAAGGGCATGATAGAAAATTTCAAGGTTAGCATCTGCTTCATCAATAAATGAATCCAGTATATTTTTTTTATTCAGAACGTATACTTCAATAAATGCCTGAGTAGTGAATCAATTGAGTTAAGGTCCTTTCAAGGACAAAGCGTTCTGCAGATGCCTGGTTCTAACCAGACAAAATTAGGACAGTCGTAACCACAAACAAAACTAGGAAGTATTTTAATGGTAAAAGGGTTTCAAAAGGAAAAAAAATTCTTTGTGAGACATCCATGTATAATATCCAATTGTTCTAATGGCAAACAATACAAAAAAACACTACACCATCAATAGTGTACAGCTGATCTATTACTAATATCCCTTTTCCAGATCTTTTATAGACCTACCAGTACTTAATAATATACTGTCCATGTTTATCATTCAAACTCACTCTTAACCAGCTCAATACTTTATTCTTCATGTATATCTCTCGTGATATTTACAACTCAAAGTTTTGCTTAGTGGGTCTTCTCTCTGCTACAACTCGACAAGTACTTTATTTTTACCCTTGAAATAGTACATTTTCTTCTAGTTAAGTAATGTTATAATTTCTCTTTCCTGGTCAGGCTGGGGTAGCATATAAAATTGTACAACTGCCAAAGGGTTTAAGTCTATGAAGAAATTTTTACAAGAATTCCTAAAAAACCAACTTAATTCATCAATAGAGTTATCATATCATTCTCATCCATTTTTTTCTATCATCAGATGGCATCCAAACCACAACAACAGGCCAAGAAACTTGGCTTTGTAGAAGTTTTTGCCCTCAGTGGCGCTGCCGCAGTTATATCCAAGACTGCAGCCGCCCCCATTGAGCGTATCAAGCTGGTTGTGCAGAACCAATCAGAAATGGTGAAAGCGGGGACACTGGAGAGACCATTTAAAGGAATTATAGACTGTACCACCTGGATTTACAAGAATGAAGGTAGATATCACAGGCATAATGATGTAAATTATTCTCCTCATTTGTTTGGGTGAAAGGCCCATTTGGGCATATTACATTGCAGTATAAAAAGTAAAAGAAGCATCAATATTAATAAAATTGAATGAGAGAGAGAGAGAGAGAGAGAGAGAGAGAGAGAGAGATGATATCTGAAAAGATGTTGAAATAAGACTGCACTATTCATTTTGGTTGAAAACACTTGGCAAAGGAAGAAGAAGGGCAATGATTTCAAAACATATTATATCACTATTTGCTTGGATTATTACACATTCAAGTACCTTGTATAACACTTGACTTTTTTATATCATTCTAGGCTTGATATACTTCTGGAGAGGCAACATCCCCAACTGCATTCGATATTTCCCAACACAGGCCCTCAACTTTGCCTTCAGAGATAAAATCAAAAAAATTTTTGCATCTGCGCCAAATGAGCCTTATCCTGTAACATTTAGTAAAAACATAGCATCTGGTGGTGTAGCTGGTGCACTGTCCTTGATGTTCGTCTACTCATTAGATTACTGCCGAACCCGTCTAGCCAATGACATGAAGTCTGCCAAGAAAGGCTCGGAGCGCCAGTTCACAGGAATGTTTGATGTCTACTCCAAAACCTGGAAGGCGGATGGCATCAAGGGTCTGTACCGTGGCTTTGTTGTATCCTGTGTGGGAATCATAGTCTACAGAGGCTGCTACTTTGGGTTCTACGATAGCCTGAAACCAGTCCTGCTCGGACACGATGCTGGAGTTGCCACTTCCTTTCTTCTGGGTTATGCTGTTACAGTCACATCTGGATTAATATCTTACCCCATTGATACCATAAGGCGACGTATGATGATGACCTCTGGTGGTGGGGTGCACTACAGTGGTTCCATCGACTGTGCCATCCAGATCTTCAAGCATGAGGGGGCCATGTCTTTCATGAAAGGCGCTGGAGCCAACATCCTAAGAGGTGTGGCAGGGGCAGGTGTACTAGCAGGATTTGATAAATTCAAGGCTGTCTATGTTGCTTGGCGTCTGAAGTCAGCATAACTGAATGAGTGTAAATGTGTTCAGTATTTTAGGTTGCTTCAAAGACTGTTAATACTCAGACACTGCAGAAGACTTTTAACAGAAGTGTTTTTAATGTTAATTTGGAGATAAAAGACAAATGATGATATTCTGAGTAAATCAAACAAACCCCATCATATCTGCATTGAATTTAATGTGAAATAAAATACAATACTAGTAATCTTGTTCAGAATAAAACTGTAAGTATCAAACAAGTATTCTGTGGATAATCCTTTTTAGCATTTTCACAAAACAGCATTCATTTTGCAAAGCATATGTCACTACATACATGTATTAAAGAAACATGAAATGTTTTATTTTAAAAAGTGTCCTGATTGTTGAATTCACTGACAACTTAACAAATAAATAGTTATTTGTAAAAAGTGACTTTGCATTACTTTGCCCCCCCCCCCCCCATTCCATGCCTAGTAAATGTAAAATAATGAAACAGAGAAACTGGAAAGAGATAGAATTTATATGGCAACTCTTTACCAAATACACACCAAAATAATATTAGGCACATCTATATTTCATCTTGGCCTGCATGATCTCAAACATAATCTGAAAGATTGTTTGGGATATGGAAACAATACAATGTCATTATATCTGATCTACTAGTACTTCTCACATTCAAAAATCAGTTTATGGTACTTTTCAACTGGTGTATGGTTTCATGGCAGTATAAATGGTAGATGACCAGATGATTTACACATCAACATCAAATTTGGATGGCTTTTCAGCAGTATAACTATAAGACATGAGGTGTAAGGTAACCTCTCCCCCCCCCCCCCCAAGTCAAAACTGCCACACTACCTGAAATTTCATGCAATATCACAATTATCTGGTCAACATCTTTTCTGCATTAATTGGCACATATATTAAATATGTAAAAAAATAATAAATTAAGTGTTAACACATTAATATTCATGCTATGTCTGCATCAAGCACAGACTTTCTATTTGCAATATGAACTGCAATGTCTACAGGGTCTTCAATAGCTACAAGTACATGTACGTATGTGTGGCAAAACCCTGGAGTTTTACAAACATTTGAAAAGTGATGGGGAGACATAAGGCGAAATGTTATATGGTGAGAGGTATGGATTATGACTATTATTGTCTAATTTTTACTGTAGTCCATCGGCATCAACAAACTTTTTTCTCTCGACAAATGCTCAACAGCTTAGCAATGCACTTTTTAAGAATTAGAAGCAGGTATATGTTCAACTTTATCCAACAAACACAAAGACATTATTTGGAGCTTTGAAAAATACCATGTCCAAACTTTACAACCAGAGTCTCTATCACTACTTAATGTAGGTGCTAGTGTAAAAAAAATGTATTAGTACAAGTACTGGTAGTTGTAGTTTCAGATTCAGATTGCTTTCTTCTGTATCTCTCTGGTGAGCCCTCCATATTTAAGAGGTTGTCAT
>NW_019776132.1:15996-84922 GCF_001039355.2 Lingula anatina | reverse complement strand
TTTTTTTTTTTTTTTTTTTTGGAGAACGGGCGAAAATCCGTGCGCGCGCAGGATGTCATCCATAAAATTAAAAAAGTGTGGCCTAATAATACTTATGAAACAGGGGGCTGACTTTACATACACTACAAGTGTAGCCAGTGTCCACATGTTGCAAGTGTACTACACAGGCCAATCTTTTTCCGTCAGTGGAAATTGCTGGTGCATGTTCTAAATTTTTTGAGACGAACACAGTCTGGCAAGTTTACAAGAGGCTTTCATGTCTCTAAGGCTGCATTCCCTCTCAATTCCTCATATAACATAAGTAAAGTCTGTCATTTTGGTTTTTTTCAGTTGATTTTTTTGTATAAAATATATGAATTCACCCAAGCAATGTCAAGCAAAAACCAAACTGTACAACTGTAGATACCATATCACCTCTCGCATCAGTCACTTGTATGCATTGATGTACTAGCTGGTCAGATAGATCTACACCTCCCATGTAAGTATTGTATGTGGCCACAGTAATGGGACAGGGTACATTGACTTTTTCCATTTTCCCTTCTGTTTTGAGGAATGTTGCACAGTATCATAGTCTTCAGTGACAGGGATCTAGAGTAGTGAGAACAGTAACCACTTTGTCCTTCTAAATCACAGCTGTGAGGGGACCTTGAACATATGGATTGAGCCGCCTCTTTGAAGATTCTTCACTACAGTGGCTTTCCCATTTATCATATAAGTTGGTCTTTTCTGTTTGGGCATACTGTCCCACAATCTAAAATACCCCTTCTCAAGAACTGATAGAAGGCTGGAATACTTGTGTAATTGTTGTCCATATTAATATAATGTCCCTTATCCAATAAGAAAAAAAAAAAAAAAAAGGGCTGAGTCACTCTCATGATCTTGCATGGGGAAATCCATTTTCAGAAGTATTATTGGCCTTGTCTGTATAAACTTTCATATTCAAGATGTACCCTGATATTGTTTCACTTTTTTTAAAACATTTATTTCTACAATAAAGATATACATAATAAATACATTCAAAGCAGGCGGCACGTCACCACAGCATTATGTGCTATCCTGTGTTAATATAATTCATAGTAACAAAATGAGTGAATTATGATTATATAGAAGTAATGATAATAATTGTGATAACACTAATTAGTATTCATTGTTGTAAAGGAGAGCAACAGGGAAGGGGGGGCATAGACACAGGGCGATATAAGTGGGAAGTGATATACTAGTTAATCAGGAGAGGTAGAGGGTCGGGTGGGTGAACTTATGAAAGCAATTAAGCATTATCAATTAAGAACATCGAAACAATATCGAAGATTTTATCGTTCTGTCCAGTTGTTAAAGTTTTGTGACCATGTAGAAACAAAAAAATCTTGTCAAGCTGCATTCTAAAATATCTATTGTTAACACCCAGGACACTCAATAGCCAAATGAAAATCACAATACTTCAACTGCCTCAGTGGGCACTGGAAGAAAAAATGGCGTAAGTCTCAGGTTTCCCACAAGAGCAGTTTGGAGAATTCACCGAGTTCCAGTTATGGTTGTATAATTGGGATTTGAACAATAGATCTACATGTGCACGGTTTAGATATTTTTCATTCTTTCTTTCTAACTATAGGGTGGTGGTAGATATCGAACCAGAAAAGAGTTCGGATTTCAGAGAATGCTTAAGTGACTCAACGTTTAGAGTGAACTTTTGTTCGAGACTGTGACTATTCCATGAAGACACGAGTAAATATTCAGGACCCTGGAATGTAAATTTAGCTGGGATAATGTAATCTCTGTACAAGGACTCTCTTGTTTGCGGGATTATTGGATTTTTAAAAGACAGGAAATCTTTGAGAATATATGTAGGAGCCATGTTGTGATGGATAGTGAACATAACTTTTTTTGCATGCATTATTCTACAGTTTTCCAGAGTAGCCCAGTTCAACTCTCTAAGTACCTTAATCGTATTTGAACCAGGCAAAGCACCAAAAACAAGCAGACCAGCCTGATAGTGTATAGAAGAAAGTTTAGAAAGATTCCTATTGATTCACTTAGCATGAAACCTTTCAAATCCTAGTGCTTAGGTTTGTCCTCCATGAATTACTTGAAGCCGAAGCGTGATTTGCAAGCAATCACAGGCTCGTACAAAGCAATTTCCATTTCTGGCTGGTAGACTGAGTAGGCATCCAAGACTGAGTGCACTTTATTCAGTTTGTCATATTCAGGGTTATTTCAGTTTGGTATTGCTGTCTGGTGATTTGTGAAGTGAATATACCATAATATGACCAGAAACCTGTCTTAAGACATTGCCTTTAGTTGTTAGTCCAATAGTCTCTTGTGTTGCTGTTTAATACAAGGCCAATGGTGAAAATAATTCCTAGCCAGGTTTTCAGTTCTTCTAGCCCAAGCGTTTTAATGAGTATTAGATTTTGTTTATTTTATTAAATTATTTTATCAACAGATCAAGTTAATTTTCACTGAATAATTGTATATGTTGAACCATAACAATAAATTTATCCTAACTTGTAGCCAGAAACCTGTCCTTGGTGTTCAGCCACCACTGGCATGACTTTCCTGAGGTGCCCAATGTACCTCTTATACTTCTCATGGTTTATAGTTCTCCAAAATCTTCTGAGACCAGCAGCCAACTCTTCCTTTCTTTTGTGCTTGGTATGTTTTCTTAGTTAATGTTTCATTTCAGCCCAGGGAAGCTCATTTGGGTCAAGTCTTTCTGGTGGGGGGGGGGGGTATCTTTGTCCAATTTGCACCATTCTCTGCCGACAATTCTTTGGTCACGCAGCTCGTGTGGTTGGGGGCATTGTCCTGGAAAAAAAAGGTGACCTCTAGCGAGTGTTTCATTCAGGAATCATAGAAGTTTTTCAAAATATCTAAAAGTCTGCATTTATTTATATATATAAATCGCCAGTTTGGTTACAAGTACCCCTTTTAGAAATCCCTTAAAAAATCCTATTTTATATGATTTAAAATGATTTCTTTGTGTACTATCTTGTGAAAGCACATAAACCAGGTAATTACTCTATCGCAACCCATGTGAATAAATATCTGACTGAGGCTATGAATTGTTTAAAATGTGTTTTTAAATATCACTGTTGACTAGCAAAAGTGACAATTCAAATATATTCAAACACTATTGACTATTTCTTCAACCTATTATCATATCCAGTTAAGTTTGACAATGGCATCAAGGGAAATTATATGTAAAATAAGAATGTCAGTTCATTTTAAAGGGATAATAACTCTTTGTAAAGATTTATATTTCACAATAAAAACATTGTGAACAACTCATAGAAATATGATATATTCTGTTTTACCACAAAAACGGCAGTTATAGCAGCTGTTGCTACGGTAAAGTCTTGAAAATTTCGTCACTTAAAAATTAATTAATATTTTTAATTGTGTAAATCCGACTAATTTTTCAAAATTACCTCTCCCCGACTCCTGGGTATGACAAAATTTTCAAAAATCCGGCCTTTGGGCTTTTATCCTTAGCGACTTTTATCTTTGACCTTCCTATATGGTGGGATATTTATTACTACTTCCTTAGTCATTTTCTGGTGGTAAATAATAATCTGTTTATTAGTGCATCTCGATTAAGTTATATTTAACTTACTGTACCCGAAAACATGTTGAGAATTATTTTCTCGGTAAGAAACATACCTCCTGATAGAGAAGGATCAAGATAAGCCTAATTGCAACCTTGCATCATAACCTGGACGCGACATGTTAAAAAAATTACGCACTTGGGAACGTTTGTTGCATGCAGGGCTTTTCCCAGGATTGAGTGTCAGGCCTTCTAAAATCACCATCAGTAACTTCCTAAAAATTTACAGGGAGTTAAAATAATGATCTCCCGCTGACGATCTTCCGCAATTTAAGTTCCTTGAACTAATACGAAAACTGCATTTTATTATTGCTTACATCGCGAACAATCTCCCGATGAAGATGTGAAAATTGCCTTTTCGTCTAGCAAGGATCGCGAACGATCTCCCGCCGACAATCTTCCGCGAACGAAGTTCCCTAAATCCCTTGAACTAATATGAAAATTGCATTTCATTCTTGCTAACATCGCGGACGATCTCCCGATGATGATATGAAAATTGCCTTTTCGTCTCGCTCGGATTGCGAACGATCTCTCTTGACGATTTTACGCGAACAAAGTCCTGACGATAGTACGCAAACGATTCTCCGCCAAAGATATGCCGTGAGCGGGGAAGGGGGGTTAAAGATAAAACTAAATATACATATTATTTATAATATTCAAATGGGGAGGCGGGGTTAAAATAATGATCTCCCGCTGACGATCGTTCGCAAACTAAGTTCCTTGAACAAATATGAAAACTGCATTTTATTATTGCTTACATCGCGAACGATCTCCCGATGATGATATGAAAATTGCCTTTTCGTCTCGCTCGGATCGCGAACGATCTCCCTCTGACGATCTTACGCGAACAAAGTCTTGACGATATTACGCGAACGATTCTCCACTGAAGATATGCCGTGAGCGGGGGAAGGGGGGGTTAAAGATAAAATGAAAAATATATATTATTTATAAAATTCAAAGGGGGAGGGGGGGTTTAAAATAATGATCTCCTGCTGACGATCTTCCACGAACGAAGTTCCCTTGAACAAATATGAAAAGTGCCTTTTATTCTCGCTTACATCGCGAACGATCTCCCGCTGAAGATATGAAGATTGCCTTTTCGTCTCTCTCGAAGCGCAAACGATCTCCCGCTGATGATCTTATGCGAACGGAGTCCGCTACAAATATGAAAATTATCTTCTCCGCTGAAGATATGAAAATTGCCATCTCGTCCCATTCGCATTGCAAACGATCTCCACGTACGAGCCAGGTAATCGTTAAATGGTCCAAAATTGCACAATGGACATGAATAGAAGTGGCGGGTACATTTCACTTCGAGATAATATCTTGATTTTTTCATTGTGTCTTCCTCATTTAGGACAGCCCCCGATTGCAATAACGGCGTTACAAATGGCAAAGCCGCGGCCTGTGACTTCTATTTGCCGGCTTGATAACGCACCTTAAGCCAGGTAATAGTAATGCAACTAAAGACAAAAGGCCGACGTTCCCGCAATTGAGAACGGGAATTCACATCTAAACCATCTATATTGTGAGTAACCGCTCGCAGGGGCGCACTATTGTTCCTATCTCCCATTGAGAGTGTTATCGGCAATGATATCCTGATCGTATCGTTGTCTTGAATCAACTGACGCATTACCTTCATGTTTGAGCTGGACAACGCGGCCATATTTGGTGACGAACTTTTTAAAAATTATTGAGTACCTCATTTTCAAGGTCGACGAAGTTTTCAAAGGGAAAAAAATTATGTCGGTGGAAAATTGTCTGTCAACGAAATTTTCAAGAACGACGAAATTTTCAAGACTTTACCATATTCTTCTGATATCTGAGCTTGTCTTTAGACCACTTGAACTCTGTTGATGGCTATACTCTATTCTAATCTCTTAAGAGATTATAACAGAGTATAGCCATCAACGGAGATTAAAAAAAAAAACTTTATAGAAAAAAAAACAGGGACTAACTTTGAATGTAAAAATGGATTCATTAACCATAGGTAAGTATGGGAAAATTCTTGTTTACTCCAGGAAAATTAATTTTTTGGCCAAAACAAAGAGTTATTATCCCTTTAAGTATAACACATGAGCCATACCTGCCCACCTGCAATTTTTTAGGGATGTTTGGCCTTTGGTCTCAGTAGTGCAGGTTGACCAATTTCTTCTCTGTTTGTATCATATAATACCTTCCGGAAAACTATCTTCCAACATGCCTCCATCTGAATGGTGCATTCATCTGAAACAGATTTAAACTAGTTAGTGCACTATATGTGTTGAACACATTCGCAAAATACTATTATTAACCTCTGCACAAACTGCATTTTTTGTTTGTAATTTTAATATTAAGCATGATTCAAAGAGAAACTACTGCTAATGATGATTTAATAAATAAGCCCTTAATATTGCATTATATTTCTTGGAATAGCATCTTATGAAAGAGCATGAAATTAAGATTATATTGGTAATCATGCTTTAATGTGACAATATTCATGGTAACATAGACCCAGTTAAGGACTCAGTTAACTAATTTTTGGACAAACCTGTAAACACTACATCTTTAAACTGGTCATGCACTGCTAAAGCTGGTCTACATCATTCCATACGTTTTAGTCTATTGGCCACTTTTTATTGTAAGTTCTGTGGCATCTGGAAATGCTATACAACAAACAATACAATATATATTTCATTTCATCATGTCATCGTGAACACGAGTAAGTTTAAGATTATGATAATACAATAATAAGTGAAGGTGATCAAAAATTACATAAAAAGGTTATATTACCACAAAAGGCTGAGTTTTTAGCTATAAAATTTTCTAAATAATCCAATCCAAGAAGATGGTTCATGGTCTGGAAAAGAAGAATATTTTTTGTTACTCCTTAAGCAGAGATTTTAGCCCTCCCAGCTATGTGTGTGTGAGTGAGTTTAATTTAATAATAATAATTTAATAATTTTATTTGCTAGAATCACAACCCAAAGGTTGAAGTTTTACAATTTATCATAAATAAAATCAAAGGGGTATTTAAATATAACTAAAAATTATAAACTATAAGACCAAAGCTTTAAAACAAGACTTATAAGACAATTTAGAGCAGTATTTTACATGAAATTTAAAAGACTGTGCATTATATGATTTTAAACGCTCTGTTTTCACTCTTAGTATTAAAAATTTGTTGCTGACCCTGAGATTTCTTGGATTCTTTTCTTTAAACATATGGTGTTACTTAATAAAATTCTTGATTTTTGCAAAATAGTTCTTAAATAAAATGTCTCTTCTCTCCCTTATTATATTAATTGCTGGTGTGTAAGAGTGATGAGTACTTGATCACAAAGCCCCCTTTAAAGGACTATAGGGCATGATAAGTAGGTTGTAATGGGGGGGGGGTCGGTATGCATGAAACAGTTAAAAATGTGATATATACAGTTTTGTGCAGAGAAGATGACATTACGGATACGGATAAACGACCCTAATCTTACGTATCGCACATTTAACATAATTACAGGGTAAACACAATAGGCCACAATGCTTATCGTAAGTCAGCTGGGTTACGGGAAGTAAGTCGAGTTGGCCTCGTTTGAGGTGATGAGTGACAGCCTTAATTGCCACCTCTCCCTCTACTGATGCTGCTGAGCGACAGCGTTAATTGTCATCTCCCAAGTGCCAGCCGCTTATCTGATTATCTGCCCGACTGCACACAATCATTGTTCATCTATATGGGGCACGCTTTCATGGTATTCGTCCTTTAGATAGTATTTTAGATAGTATTTTCTTTCTTAACGATGTCTTGGTTCTCAAGGCTCAGTTACAATATAAAATATTACTCCTAAAATGGTTTCAATAGACGTTTTTGCTGCGTATATAGCACATAGTTACTTATTTTTTTGCTGTTAATTGTGTTGTAAATTTCAAATTTCCCATGTGTTGTTGATTCTGAATGTTGAAAATAAAGGATCCATAACCCTAAGCCAAGGTCCCTACTACGTTTTGGATGCACGGTTTTCAGGTTACTAGCGTCCAGCTAGGACGTNGTAATGCCTGGGTTGCATCACAGTTAGCTGGAAACTGGACCTGCACTATTATAGACCACAATACCGTGACATATCACCGACTCGTTGACAAAGGTATCATTTACCAGAAATCAGTAAATCTATGTGAATTACTCTTAAACTTCCTATTCTAACCAGGGCAAAGGGTCGTGTCGCAGCGTAACAGAGGACGATTTAATAGCCCACAATTAAGCAAGATCATATATCACGCCTCTTTTCAAACATGATTGTGTTGCCGTAACGCGAGAAACACCCCGCTGTCACCCTATTTGCATAAGCCCACCCCTTTTTACTCATCGCTGCATGTGTGTAAGATGTACGTAAGATGTGAGTAAGATGTACGTAAGTCGGCATTGTCCTTTAGCCTACGGATTTTCACACAATTCTTTTGTCCTCTTAAGGGGCGTACGTAAGACAACTTAATCGTTTTTGGAGTAAGCGTATCCGTAATGTCACCTTCTCTGCACAAAACTGTATATATGTATGTATGGCATCTCTTCTGTTCATTTATTTCACGTCATTGGATTTAGTACTTGTAGTGTTTGGTAAACCTTTTTGTTGGGTCTCACTGTCCCACAGGCAAGGGTAGATCTTTACAAAAGAGATTGAAAGGCAGGTATGCTAGTGTAGTAATTGTCCATGTAAACATGATGTCCTTTATCTAGGAAAGGTGCTGTCAGGGACATTACCACATCACCACATCATGGGTAGCTCGATCCCAGTTCACTTCCTTCTTTATTCTTTCCACTTGCATGTTTAGTATATATCCAGAAACAGACTCTGAAAGCATGAAAACTTTCATACCCCATCTGATTGGCTTGTCTTTCATAAATTGTCTGAATCCAAAGCGTGACTTACATGCAATCATAGATTCGTCGATAGAAATTTCCCTTTCTGGAGAGTATACTGTTCGTATCTTTTTCTCCACATAGTCTAAAATTGAACGTATTTTATAAAGTTTGTATAATCCGGATTGTTTTTGTCTGATATGGTAGTGTCATTATCCGCAAAATGAATGTAACTTAGGATAGCAAAGAATCTATCACGGGACATGATTTTTCCAAATCCAGGTGAAGAAATTAACTTAGTCCAGCAGTCTTTGATGTTGGTTTTCACGACAAGTCCCATAGCAAAAATCATGCCAAGCCAGGCTTTTAGTTCATCTAAAATTAGTTGCTCTTGTTCTCTCCTGTGTGGTATACAGGTTGGTCTGAGTACATATCAGCAGCAGAAGGGTGTTGGTAAAAAATGAGCTAATAAGTGTACCAGGCATAACTGACTGCACATTTTCTTGGTCAATAGCATCTGGGGACAGGCCAGGTTTCTCTCTAAATCCAATGTTAGCATCCTTTCTGTTAGCAATATCCTCACTCCACGCTTCCTGTTCACCAGCCTCTACATGTACCTCACATTTGACATTGTCAGAGAGGGGAGTGGTGTCTATTTCAGGCTCTGTATCAGAGCCATCTCTCCGACATACTGATCTAGCTAGCTGTATGTCTTCGTCATCCTCTAAAAAGGAACAATTATGACTGAGCTGACAGACAACATACAACCAGGTGCTTTTAAAGCATTTTCTTTGAATGTCAGGTAACAATAGGTGACATAACAAGCACGAAAAGCTATAACTGCATATGTGCGGTAATCGGCCCTAGGGACCTTCAAGAGAGAACTGCGTATGTGTGGTTACTGTGGGGTTAATGTGGACATATTCTCTGGGTGACAGCAACTGTTTTTCACGGTCTTCCTTATTTAGAGGCCTGTGAAGGCAGGGGTTAGATCCACCATCAGCAATTATCCACTCCTACTGATTGGTGATGTGGTGCAATATGCCTCTCCAAATGCACTATAAAAAATTGCATATTTCAAAATGATTTAAAATACCCAACAGATACAAAATATACATAGTATAAAAAGTAGTGTTGACAGGATACTGTAAAACATACTGTTTGTGACAAATGCATACTGTCGTCAAAGTTAATAAGCTGATTTAGGTGCTAGCACTGAAGGTTTGGTTAAATGTATGGCAAATACCTTTTAAAAGAAATTACATCAGAGCTTTTAAAGGCATACATTTTTTTTGTAGTCAAAAGATCTAGCAGAAAGTATGCTATTAAAAGCTGCTTTGATTTACATGTGAACAACTTTACTGAATAAACTGGAAATCTTCCCACAAAGTCAGCATATAAGTAAGCCTTTTTACTCAAACCAAAAATGGTTGAGGATATCCTTGACCAAAGCCAAGAGAATGCTGTTGCCTCTCTTTTGTGCAACTTTGAATGAAGTAATGATTTTAATACAAATTCAACAGATGACTCGACAGGAGCATAACATTTTTACATAATGGCCTTCATGAAAATAGTATTCACTTTATAGATCAGTTTAAAAATACAAATAAATTCGGTCAGCTGGCCAAGTCATTCATTTAATTTTGTAGCGGACCACGAGTAAAAACATCATTGTATATGACTGCTGTTTATTCACGCAGTATGAACAGAATTGAACTGAACAGAAACTGGTAAAAACTATTTAAAAAAAAAAAAATACAGTGAGATATCGAGATAAATAAACTAAATATACTAAATAACTTAATTTATGAGACCTTATGAGATCTTTATATATACGTGTAAGTTTACTTGACTAATTATTTAATTTCAAACACTTACACTAAAACAATATCCATACTCGTTTTTCCGCTGCCAACTGACTGCCCAGAGACGGTCATGACAATCTGAGCTGTTACTGTAATTTATTAATAACGTAAAAATACATGTACGTTTTATTCATTAAAGTGCCACACCCATACCAACATACACTTAATAAACAATTGCATAGCCTACAGTACTGATTTTAATTATGAAAAACTTATGTAAACTTATGAAAATTACACACAATACTTCTATATAATGTGAAATATAAATTACACTATATTAAATACATAAATTTCACACAAGCTACATGTAATATCAAACCATACCTTCACTCTGCCAGTAAGTAATAAATGACTGCGCAGAGCACGTGTGACATCGCCTTTTATACAGTTGACCACATGAATAATTGAGTTGTGTTAGTAGTTTTTCATCTAACACAATCTAATATAAACATAAGAACATCGTGGAATTAAAATGAAAATAATAACTATATATAATTTCTGCTGTGTCGGCAAAACATTTATTTATAACAAAAGTTTCTTTCATTTCTGTCCCTAACAAATGTATTATAAAACCTTCAGAAAAACCAGTAACGAGAAATTTTGATGTGCCTAGATTCCAGAGAGTTTTGTTTGGCCTTTAGTTGTCGTCCCTTGGTTGAATTGCTGTGGTGCAGAAACTTGGTTGCTGGTACTAATCTTGTATTTGATGGGCAGTGGTTAAGTAATGTTAAGTAATTTTTCCTTGGTCAGATCCTTTATCAGGTAAGGAAACCAAATTTTGCACCCATAGCCCAGGATTGGCATTATGAGTGTTTTGAATAATATACAGGCAGTTTTGGTGAGTGCTGATAACAACTGGTTTCTTAGTTTGAGGAATACTTTCAGTGCATTGTTTTAAAGATTTTCCATACCCTTGGTGAATTTACCAGATGGGGTAAAAGTTAAACCGAGGTAGCAATATTCAGAGGTTATTTTTAATGGGTTAGTGCCTATTTAAATTTGTTGGTTTTGAGGAGATGGCCAGCCTTATTCAAGATCATGGTCTGTGTTTTAGCAATATTGATTATTACTTTCCCTTTGGCCCAGTAGTTGTGAAGTTGATTTAGGGAGTGCTGTAGTCCTTGGGCACTTTCTGATATGAGGACCAGGTCATCTGTATACATAAGGCAGCTTACTGGTTTATTATATAGATAGGAGGGATAATTTTCTGTGTTAACTTCAAAAATATCAGGTAGGTCACCTGATATGAGGTTGAAAAGGGTGGGACTCAATACGCAGCCTGGTTTCACACCTACAGTGGAGTTAATAGGTTTAGTTAGTTTGTTGTTGCAATGGATAGCGAATTGGGTAAAGCTGTGCATGCTATGAATGATATTTATGAATGTGGAACTAAAATTGGAAAGGATGAGTTTGTGGAGTAGAGAGTTTCTCCAAACAGTGTCAAATGCCTAAGAGAAGCTCAATTCCTCAATTGAAGCATATGTGGTCTGAGTAAAGGACACAGGCTTGAAAGTCCTGATGCTTCTTCACGCTCTCTGACTCGGGGCTCTTCTTCATTGTCCGATTAACTGATTTCTGATGGTTTTAAAAGTGATTCAGTTTGCCTGTCCCTGGTTCAGGTATTGCCTCTTGCAATTTCTTCTTCTGGCTTATGAAGACTTCCTTGCAGAGGCAGACTGGGGAAAAAACATTAGAGCTATGAAAATAGATAATGGAGAGTTTTGGCAAGGCCTTCTGTATGACGTGTAACGTATAGTTCAATACGTAATACGTTTTACGTACGCGAGAAAGCTAGTAGTGGTTTTGGCAGGTCTCACTCCGTATGCGTTTTTTTTCCACCAGGAGCCGCTAGTTCAAAGATTCAGCTACTTCTGTCCAGCGAGCTGGGGTTTTAAATGGGTTGTAGAAGTTTACCTCCTTCAGCAACATCTCGTCTATGTCATCAGTAAAAATTATGGATTTTTTCTTTGCTAACATACTGACTTTCCTGACTTTATTAGCTAGGCTATTATATTATGATTATCTGCAATTCAAATAAATAAAATGATAAGGGTATAGGCCTATATATATGGATTACACGAACATGGGGCTGCTTGTGGATTCTTTTTAGATAGATGAATAATTAAGATGTTGAATGGAATGTGTTATTTACGTCAATTGATGCTGCAGATCCTGTTGTTTATGAAAAAAAAATCAACTTAAATTGAATTTGATACTACTACGGACGACTGATTGACTGGCTGTTTTTCCAGCTGTTTTCACAGAGTATTTCTACCGACAGCGTCTAAAAGTGACTCAGTGGAATCTTAACACCCTATATATTCCTCTGCAGTATGTTAAACTTGAAAGAAATAAGCGTAAATCTATTAAATTCGATACGTTTCTTACCTACCTGTAATCACCGATTCATACGTAGTGCCGTATGACTTATGACTTGTCCTTGAGAAAAACTACGCACAAAGTGATGACGTCGCATGTTATACATCGTACGGAAGGCCTTGCCAAAACTCTCTATTATTTTCTATAGCTGAACATGAAAAATAAAGTTAAATTATCTTAATATAACATCATATTTAATTTATTTTAAACATTAAAGCCATGTAAGGTGGGATTTTGTTTCAGTGAAAGACGTTCATGTATTAATTACCATCCAGTTGTCTATGGCACTGTCAGGTTGAAATTCTGATATGTCAGGGGACTGAAGTTTTACCATCAAGTCATTCAGCACTGAAGGGCTTAGCCTAGATTTCCTGCATGTCTTCAGGAGCTTTAGCTGTGACAATGTTGTTTCACAGGAAACATTGGTTGCAGGTATCATCAGCATCAGTTCCCAGGAACATGATAAAGTTGATACCAACGCTGTCTTCAAATATGGTTGACCAGGAAAGATCCTGCCTGTTGTATCTGAATCAAAGAGCAATCGATAGACATATTATGAGTGATATTTGGAAAAACAACTAATTTATACATTACAATAATATAACTTTCAGGATTCTCGTCAATTTACCCTATAGGTCTAAAGGAAAATATAAGTATTATTACTGATGCATCTCTGAAGGTCTACTTTACAGTTGTCAAACATAATCCAAGCTATAGGGTGTTAGTCCTTGCAGCATCTTGATTTACTGTACGTACTTGTAGTATGTCTTTTCCAGTCTTCTATTTCTTTTTGTCCATGCATTTAAAAAATTAAAAAATCATGTTACTTGATACATGACATGTATTTTAATGTCTCCCTGTATTTTTATCTTCCTTTTCAATTTTTAGAAATGAGCAATTACCCTCGGTGTATGATCATACATTACATATTTTATTCTGCAAGCACATACCTACACATACACAACTTCTTTTTTTTTCTTTTATTGACACAATACATCACGAATACATGACAATACAAAAAAAACAAACAGACACTCGCTCACACACTCACACATAAGAGATGTTATGCTATATAACACTTTTTAGTTAATTACATCATACGCTAAATATTCAAATTGAAAATAACTTAATTATATTTGAATTGTACTGACAGATTGACTTATCTGTTTTCACCAGATATCTAAGCGATGAAATCAAACCTCCTAATGTTGGTTTACCCTGTGAACATCTTCTTAAATAAATATAAAATTTAAATTGCAACATAATGAGATTAATAATTGGAGAGAGGCCCGTAGAGCCGACTAAGCAATTCCTTTTTGAGACAGGTAGAGTAACTTGAGTATTAGATAATATTTATTCTACCAAGTCGGTCAATAATTTTTGGGTAACCGCACAATTCCAGAATAAATGCTCTGTTATTTCTTCAGCTCCTTTGCAAAGGGAACATATACTGTTGTCGACCATTTTATATTTGAAAAGCAGTGAATTTGTGGTAAGGATATTATGATTAATTCGAAATTGGAACCAGTGAAGCTTTGAATCTTTTGTTATTGTGAAAGGAAGTTCAAAAATCTTCGGGCATTCATTTTCTTCCAAATTTAACAACTCCTTCCATTTATTCATACCTTTTGACATCTCAAGAACACCTACTTTACTTAAATTTTTATAATAAATCTTTGAGCCTTTTGAACAACCTGAGAGCAACAATATATAATCAGGAATTAAAGGAGTGGCCATTTTACTTAATTTTTCAGGAATACCACCAAGCCATTCTTTTATGGCTGAGATAATTCCATGGTATTCGACAAAATTTGTGTCAATATCGTGGATATCCCTGAACGCAGTGAAGTCATAGAACTCCCCAGAGTCCAGGAGTAGATCATTAACAAATCTAATGTTTTTGTCATACCACGATGTATAGAAGACAGGTTTATTTCCAATAAGTATATTTTCATTTAGAAAGAGTGGAATATTACCAAAATCCTTGATTTTATTGGCCATTATTGTACCACAGAGTTCTTTCCAGGCTGCTAAGGCATCAATCCAGAATCTATTTTTTATGTTTTTCAAGATTTTTGAGATATATTCTGTACCACATGTGATTAGTTTTTCAGTGTCTACATATTTGGATATAATATTTTTCCATTCTTTATTTTCGAACATAAAGTCTTCTTACCCATGAAATTTTTAACGATTTTATAAAATGCCTCACGCTTACCATCCTCAAGCCCCCAGCTTTATAATCTCTTATAATGATATTTCTTTTAATTTTATCAGGTTTATTATTCCAGAGAAAAGAAAAAAGACACTTTTCTAATTCTTTAATCTGTTTTTCCTCTGGGTTTGGGAGCGATATAAATATATGGTTCAATACCGGCAAGGCTAATGTTTTTATAACTGTTATTTTACCAATTGGTGTTATATTTCTTACTCTCCACTGATTAAATATTTTTTTCATGGAAGTTAACTTGGTCTCCATATTTTGCTTCGTTACCTTACCTAAATCTACATCAAATTCTATCCCTAGCATTTTAAAACTAGTTTTTCCCCAATCTAATCTATATTTTGGGCAGAGGATATCATTAGAGTATTGCTTTGACCCAATCCATATAACTTCAGTTTTAGAGAGATTAATATGCAGACCGGAGATCTTCGAAAATTTATCCAAGACAAACACACATTCATTCAGTGACTGTTCACTCCCGTCAAGTATAAGAGTAGTGTCATCTGCATATAATGAAATTTTTAATTCTTTTGCACCTATATTAATACCCTTTATATTGTCATTGTTTCGTATAAACGCCGCCAATATTTCGGCGCATAGAATAAAGAGATAGGGTGAGAGGGGATCCCCCTGACGGCATCCTCGATTAGATTTAAAGAATTCCGACATATTCCCCCCTTGATTTACTGTAGCAGAGATGTCATTGTAGAACAATGATACCCATCTCCTGACTGAATCACCAAAGTTAAAAAAGGTCAGAACCTTTTGAATGAATGACCAAGACAAGGAATTGAATGCCTTTTCAAAGTCAATTAATAACAGTAACCCAGGAATATTTTCTTCTTCAGTATACTGCATTGTATCGTATATAAGTCGCGTGTTCTCTCCGATATATCTACCAGCCATGAATCCGGTTTGTTCCGGATATATTCATTTATCTAACACTAGTTTTACCCTAGCAGCTATCGAACCCGAGGCGATCTTGTATATAGTATTGAGAAGTGATATGGGGCGCCAGTTTTTAAGAAAGTGGCGTGGTTTATCTCCCTTTGGGAGGCAAGTGATTATACCTTGTTTTTGCGTCACTGATAACTGGCCAGTTTCGTAAGCAAAATTAATTGACCTGACAACAAAAGAGCTTAGTTGTCTCCAAAATACCTTATAGAATTCAACTGAAAACCCGTCAGTTCCCGGGGATTTGTTCGATTTCATTTTAGATAATGTTTGTGCTGCTTCTGCCTCCGTAATGGGCCCTTCCAATTCTGCAGCTTCCAGATTGCTGAGTTTATAAACATCGTTAAGGGTTACCTCATTATCTAGATTAACATCTTCTCTGTGATGCTCCCGGCATGCATACAGATTTTTATAAAATTTTTTGGTATTTTCTAGTATCTTCCCCTGGTTAACAATAATTGTGCCATCGTCTAGCTGAATTCTTGGAATCAGTTTATTGGTAAAATTTCTCGATTCTAGACCACAAAAATATTTAGTCGGTTTTTCGCCTTCCTCCACCCACTTAGCTCTGGATCTAATAAATGCGCCTTGTAATTTTTCTTTTCGTACTTCCTCCAATTCTTTTTGCTTTTGTCTTAAAGTCTGAATATTGGCCTCGCAAGTTATATTTTCTAAAAGTTCAATTTCCTTCTTTTCTATTTCTGACTTTTTCGTACGGAGAAACAATACTAGGACACAATGTTTACTATCAGTAACAAACTGGCGAAGAAAAAACAAAATGACAGAACGATGGATACTCCGGATTTGCAGATTGACAAGAGACAAAGACATGAATCAAATCCCTCACCGGGAAATAATGACATAGCAAAGAAACTCAGGATGGGCAGCCCACTATGCCTTGAAGACTACACAAGCGCAAACGAACATTCAGGCGAAATCAGCCCAGATGACACCTCACCATCTATAGAAGGTACGAGTAAATTTCAAACGATACTATCTACAATAGATAAACGCCTCGCGTCCATTGACAAAATTGCAGCTATGTCGGAAGCAAACCAAAGTATCCTACACGAACTATTGAATAAAGTCAGTGACCTTACTTTAAGTTTAACTTTGACGCAAAATGAAGTGGATACGCTGAAGAAGGAAAATGAACAATTAAAAGAAAGGATCAAAGTCATTGAAAATAAATCAAATATAAATACTGAGCGCCAAAAGGTTGTAGACGCGGAATTGTTAGAGATGAGAACACGCAGTATGAGAGACAATCTTTTGATATATAACGTTGAGGAAAAACAGAATGAAACGCCCACTGAAACGGAGAACGCTTTTTATAACTTTCTAG
The DNA here is from genome assembly GCF_001039355.2 of Lingula anatina. The sequence continues at coordinate 67,729 of NW_019776132.1, read as the reverse complement.
AAACTCAGCTCTCTATTCCAAACCCAAGACATTCAGTAAAGATTGACCGGATTCATAGAGTGGGACCACAGAACAAACAGGGAAAAATAAGGCCTATTATCGCCAAATTCAACCCCTACAAAGGTAGAATGCTTGTCATGAACAGCGCCTACAGGCTTAGGGGTAAGAAAAATTCAGCTGGTCTCCACTACGGCATCTCAGAACAATTTCCGCATGAAATTGAGCGACGACGCAAGGAGTTGTACCCAGTCCTGAAGAGAGCCAAGGCCGCAGGGGACAAAACCGCTAAATTGATAGTGGACAAACTCAAAGTACGAGTGAATGGGACGCAACGAATCATCAAAGATCCTAGCGAAATACCCGAAGGCGCTTCGTTTGGGTAATTACTGTGCACTTCATCTATTTCATGGTAACATTGGAGTAGTTGTGATGAGTTGCGTAATGTACACGGTGGAGATGACTTACTTTCAGAAGTAAGCCAACGTGGAAGGACATGCAACGGACCGATTAGTAACATGTTAAGTATTTCTTCGTCGGGTTTATCTATATTTTTTTTTTGTTACATGTATTATTATGCTGATGTAGCTACTGACATTTGAAGGTATATATGCCGAGCAACAGCAGGGCGTGGCTCTTCTATCCTTTGATATTTCAATGTTTTTGTGTTTTGATCTGTGTTATAGCTGATGTATGTACGAAGGAGCGAATGGTGAGTGAGTGTGATATCGATTATCAACTAACGTACCCATGTTATTTAATTCTAATAACCGGAGAATATTTATATTCTATATATACTAATGCAGTTATTAAGGTATTATCTTATCATTAACATCTGTTTACGTTATGGACAGCGAGTTGACTATTTTCACATTGAATTGCCAGGGCTATAGAGATAGAGCCAAAAGGAAAGATGTGTTTAGATATTTGAGAAACTTAAATCATAATATATACTGCATTCAAGATAGTCATTTCACGAAAGAAATGGAGAACGAAGTGAGAAATATGTGGGGCTTTGATTGTTTCTTCAGCTCTTATAAGTCAAATAGTAGGGGAGTAGGTATACTGATAAATAATAATTTTGAATTTAAACCAATTAAACAGAAACGAGACGAAAATGGAAACTACATTCTACTAGAGGCACTAATAGAAAATAGGAAAGTTCTCATCTGTTCGGTATATGGCCCTAATACATAAACCTGAATTTTTTGACTCCCTTTTTACCAATATAGAAACTTTTGAGTGTGAAAACATTATAATATGTGGAGATTTTAATCTGGTGCTAGATCCGGCCAAGGACTATCAAAACTAAAGACATGTAAATAACCCTAATGCCAGAAACAAAATTTTGGAAATGAAGGAGAGTTATAACCTCATTGATTCGTATAGACAGTTACATCCGAATATTAATAAGTATACGTGGCGACGACGAACACCCTTTCAGCAAGCTCGACTAGACTACTTTTTAACCTCAGAAAACTTGTTACGTAGCACTAAATCGTGTTATATTAAGCCCGGCTATAGGACTGATCACTCGGCTGTAGTGCTGTCACTTACCTTCCATGCGTACGTTAAGGGTAGGGGCTTCTGGAAATTCAATAATTCCTTACTGCACGATATCACATATATCGAAGCAATTAGAAGTAAAATTATAGAGGTTAAAAAACAGTACGCTGTCCCGGTATATAATTTCAAAAACTTCCAAAATATACNGCTTGAAAATTTACCGAGTCTTGTCGATGTGGTCGAACAATCGGAACAAGAAAAAAATTCTGTCCGATGATTTTGACGTATGAACTAATTGTTTGAGCCCAGAAAAATTAATTTTATAAAATAATTTTTGTGGTCGGATTGACTGGGCCCGTCGAAATGCTTGGCACATTACCGTACCGGACAGAGAAATTCATTTTACGGTAAATGATCAGCTATTTTTTGAAACCCTTTTGATGGAAATTAGGGGTAAGACAATTTCTTATGCGTCTTACCAAAAAAAGAAAAAGTCATACACAACTTCTTTCTCTGATAAAATAATTTTGATAGACTCTTGTGGATAGTGAATTTGATACATGTGTGCAATAAAATGATCTTTTATCTTATAGTTTGTTTTGACATCTTATTAGTTTAGCTGTAGACTATCAGTCTGTTTTTGTACGGACCCGCCGGAAAGTCCCCTTAATTACTCTGCGGGTCGCTGCGGGTTGTTCATATGGCCTGGCGCGGTAACCATGGAAATAACATTGTTATCCATGTGCTGTTTGGTTTCTGTTAACATCATGCCCCGTCGGGTAATTATCGTGTCTTACTTTCTGCTAACAAAAGAGCCTAACCCTAGCTCGCTGAGATAAAGATCGAAGCTGAGCGTGGTCGCAATAAAGTGTTCGTCCAAGCATTAATTGACCTTTAATGCGCGGTGGCTTCACTCTACTTTGATCACTCTACTCTGATACGGAGATTTTAAGTATAAGAACTTGGCAAGTATAAGAACTTGCCAACAATCATTTTTAAAGTGACTTTACCAAAAAGACTCGGTGATGATAGCAACGTCCATGTACATTTTTAGCTATGAATTGAGTGAATTCACATAGAGTTGAATAAATGAATTTATGAATATATGAAAGATCAAATAAAACACTACTCATACTTGTACATGTAATATTTATTAAGCTTCAAATCGTTATTGCTATATCACATACTATAAACACGACTGCACTTTATTTTTATAGAAGGTCCTGATATTTCTATTTTCTTTGTTCATGGATGGAATGCATTTTTTCTAAAAAAGACTTGTCAGTTGTTTGAGTAATAAACATTTTGTAGGCCATATCATTAATATAATTCAGTCTATATTTGCAAGCAGGATCTCTCCCATCTACACTCGTAACATTTCTGTCCTTTTGAATTTGTTCATCATTAGTAAACAATCTTCCCATTAACTGCACGCAAAAGTTGCCTGGGGAACTGTCTTTATTTGACAAGGCGAAGGGTTGCCGGCCGAAAGACTGACTCCTTGATTCTACAGCACACAAAGTAGGAAAAATTATAATTAATGTTATTTAATAATAATAATGTTATTTAAGAAATTAACCCAAATTTTGATACAGATGTTTCTCTTTTGTTCTTTGGTATTAACTCTGCACATATGGATTACAATCTCGCGGGTTAACTTCACTGTTTGGCACGTGTCATCTCACATTAATTAACAATCAGTTCAGGTTAGCTTTATTCTTGCCTGGTAAACACAGTGATTAAGCTCTGACTATTACATAATCACTAATGTCTGACACGCGTCATCTAAAATTAATGTTAACATTGCGAAGGTGCTCTTCAATCCAACCTATTCAATTTTACCTAATTATCAATCAACTGATACCTGTCAACAAGATTGTTTGTGTATCTGGACTTCCTAAATTTTAAGTATTTTGTATAATATGACATGTTTATATCACCGATTTCTGTTCCATCGTGTCACCTGCCAAGTTAACGGTATAAATCGACACTCAAATTTTCCGAATCGTCACAATTCCAAGATGCCTCTTAGTGATAATGTACGTTTGCATGTCATTGGCCTCTGAGAACAAGGGGTGTGATTTAAAAACATCACCGCCCAAATGGAAAATGAAGACCATAAAGTGTCACGACAGGCAATTAACTAAGTGTTAAAGAAATACAAGGAAGGGCTCTCTTTGCATCAGCTATTATAGAAACTTAAGTGAGGCAATTAAGAAGGAGCAGAGCGTGTTTGTTGAACCGATTAATTTGAGTGTCTGATAAGGATTACTTGCCGATTTCCCTACCCTGTAATTATCATGCAGCCTCTATTGTTCGACCATACGGGGCAGGGTTGGGAGACCATGCGGCCTTTTGGTAAGGGGACTTTCTGGCGGGACTGTAAATCCCCTCTATTGCCCCATATGCTCTGTTGGTTGACTGGGTGGAGAGGCACCCACACCCATGACACTACAGGCATGCTTCTGCGCTTGCTGCAGTCTTCCTGCTCATGTCTTACAGAATCTACATCCGCAATGAAAGTCAAGATTTGGTAACAGTAAGGCTATTATTTCATCATAATGGCAAAACTTACATCTACTGGAAATCAGGAATATTCTGGTGTACAGCATCTTTGCACAGTTCTGTAATCCTACAGTTTTTGTAGCTGTCAAGATGTGTTCTTTAGAGTCCCATTCTGCCTCTCTATACCATTGTTGATACCAGTTGGGATTGCTAGACTTTCATTGTACAATTGTACCCACTTCTTTAAAACAAAAGAACAAACTGTATAGTTTGTTCTTACATCTTATTAGTTGATGCACTGTTAAATAGATGCATACTACTGATAGACAATTTTGATATTTTATATTTAATAACATAGACTCGCCCTTCAAGAAATCGACGGGACATAGCTATTTTCAAATTTGAATGGACACAGTAGAAAAAGTATATAAGCTCAAGCTCTCAAATTTTGTAGATATAGGTGCGATATCATGTAAAGAATAAGTATTGTAAATTTCAATAAAATAGGTTGCATAGATTTTGAGATAGAATACTCTGAATGTGCTGCAAACCATAATGCTTATGCCTTCAAGATCTCGACGAAAAACCAGAAGTGCGTCGCGACATCATTCTGTGTGTTTGGGAAGTTGCTGGATGATTTTCTGGTGAGAAGGACTTCTTTTTTTATCAAAATATTAAGTAAATGACTTTGCAAACCATGCATATTGTTTTTTTCAAGTGAAAAAAGCTATTTAAGACTAAGTTGTGCTTTTTTAAATTCGATTTAATATTTTAGTGTTGTCTCATGTTTTCATATCATTTCAAGAAAGTACAAACGCTTCACGATTTCAGCTTTTAATACTGTTTGGAGCATGTGAGGTGTCATGTATGTTTGTAGAAAGTGTATTTGAAATTAATCTTAAGTAAATGTACTAAGAACGAACTCAAGACCCACAAATAGTGTCTGGTCATAATACGATTTTACTTTTCTCAAAGACCACATATGTTTGCACTACAATCATACAATATAGGCCTAATTACGTATACCGCCCCATTTTAATCAAAACGGAAAAAAAAGAAGACACACATTTTATCATTTTCAAGAAAACAGTGTGATAGAAAAACAATTACAGATGACAGAATTTACAACAGACATGAATCATCTAGCAAATGAAGGGGCACAAATTTATGTACTTTTCTCTATCTGTAATATTAATCTTCCTAACCAAACATGTACTGCAATGATAACTCTGTTCAACACATGGAATAACTTCACACAGATCTTTTTAAAACATTATGATTTGGAAAACAAATCTGCAATAAACAAATAAACAAACACAGACCACAGGAGTCCCTTTCTTCAGTAACGGCCACAGATCGGCAGACAGATCAGGGGTCAAAAAATTATTTACATTAGGCCCTACATTATAAATGGCTCTTGGAGGTAACTCTTATTGGTGCTATGAACACAATTAATAACAAGTATATGTGTGTTTGTTTTGTGTACATGTCTGTTTTATACTTTTGTGGTAATAATAATAATAATAATTAATGTTTAAAAACTATTAATGATAAACAATATACATGTTAAAAAGAACTCAACCAATATTTCTCTTTTATTCAGATGACTGCCAGCAGTTATAACACAGAAAAACGTCCAAAAATGTGCGGGTTTTAGCGCAGGAGAGATGTTCTTGTGTGTTGCAGACGACACACCGTATAAACTCATATACCTCCTCCACCAACTCAGTAGTGCTACTGCTCGTTGGCTCAATACCGTTACAAATGCTGCAGATTGGTGCTGGCAAATAAGGTGTATTTGGCGCCTCGGTTCCTTCCCGCGGTTCTACAAGGAAGAAATTTCCCTCTGCTACAATGCCTTTTTTTGCCTTCTTTCCATCTGCTTTCTTCCTTCTCCTCTTTCTCCTTGATCCTTAATTGTTTTCTACGTTTCGCCTCCAAGGCCTTCTGTGCCTTTCAATCTCATACCTCAGCCTTCTTCCTCTCCCTCTCTTCGCCCGCTCTTCTCTTCTCCTCCTCCTCCTCCATTCTTCGCTTAGCAGCATCTTTCTAGGTGCTCTGTTGTTTTCTACGAATTTGTCAGCCTTTATTGCCTGTGGGTTGAATGGATATACCCCTGTCATTTTGAAAGATGCTGCAACTTTTACTGGTGTGAGTGCTCTCCTTTGTGAAGATTTAAAAATTTGTGAAAATTTAAAAAACTACTTTGTGTCAGATGCCAGGGAAAATAGCGAAAAAAAAAACATGTACTTCCAGTTTTCGTTGATTTCTTGAAGGCGTCCATTTCTTGAAGGGCGAGTCTAGGTTGTTTAATATCAGATATTTTGTAACAGTGCCAATAAATAAACTGCTACAGTAGTGGTACAGTTGTTTCTTACATATTTCTGGGTACACTACTTTACTAAATCTCATGATCAGGCTCCCATATGTTTGAGAAGTATTTTGCAATTTGGTCAGTGCGTGCTGGAGAAGGTTTAAGATGCAAAAGTTTTTCTCAGATTCTTTCTGGACTTGGGTCTTCACCACCTGTATCAAGTTCAGCAAGGTGTTCTTGCCCTCCAAGCTCACACCATGGCAGGATTTACTACCATATTAGCCAAGCTTGCTAATGATGGAATAAAAAGAGTTGTATCTGAATAAGATGATAAACAGAACAAATAACTGAAAAACACAAATCTAGAAACATATTTTATTGCATTTATTTCTGGTCTACCAATTTGTTGGTCATAATAGATTTTGATTTTTAGTATCTGAAGTGCTTCTTTTGTAGCACCTTCTGTTTCATTGTGTGGTATAAAACATGCCACAGCTGTGCTTCTGGTGTTTGCAGGCACCTTCAAAAAACAAGAAATTGGACTGCATACATATCACCATAACTGTTTCCACAAGGCTCAAATTGAGATAGTTGTCCTGTATGTTGCAGTCAATATTTAACGGATGGTGATAGAATATTTTTCCAGTCCATTAAGCTCCTCCTTTATCTGGTTTATCTGGAGTTCCAGGATTTGTCTTGTGGTGGTTCTTGACCTCTGCCACAAATACAAAATAAGTTCATATATTTATTTAAAACAAGGTTTATACAGAGAGGAGGAAAATGGCTTGTAGTATTCTATGCTCTCCTTGCTATCACTGGTTTCATATGCAACTGACAGGGACTCTCTGGGAGGTCTTTTGTATTCACCCTGGCCACTTTTACTCTAAAACAATTTTTGTGTGTTTTTATTAATGATAATTGGGGAACATCCCTTCAATATGATCATAGGTGGCAGCAGCTGACCAGCAGCACTGCCACACACCACGGCTGTCTGGTGGTTTAATTTGCATTAGTGACTTCCCTCTAATGCAGGATCTGTTTCCCTTTCTTTGTAACAACTTTAGCACTTGCTCGAGACTGATAATAAGTTTAATCTACATTGAAGATGTCACTTGAACTGACAATGTTGTTAAACCTGAGGGTTTCTTTCAACATTTCTAAATGGGATTCTGCAACCAAAGGTTAGGACATGACAGCTTTGCCTCTGAAAATAAAACTTTCTTTAGGCCCACATTCTCTTACAAATTGTGAACATTTTAGGATCAAATAAAACAAAATTGCAATGATAATTATTATTATTATTTACAAAAATCTATTAATTAATCACATTTTTTGCAGAGAAAGCTCAGGGTGTCTTTGTCTTAGGTGCCACCACCATATATCTGACACCAAAATCTCTACACTTTCGTCCCTTTGCTTCACTATCCCCTTGGCAAAGTGTCCCATTAATTCTCTTGTCCAAGGAAACCCTTAGTCTGCCATTAGCATGGCATATGCTATGAAAACTTCCTCATTTTCTGGGATCATATTTTATTCCTCTTCGGTGTACCCTTCAGTCTTCCTTATATGATAGCAAATAAAAAACAAAGCTATGAAATTTATTAAGTATTGATGCAGTATTCCCCGTAAAAAGTACAACAGGATAAGTCTGGAAAGCAAGACAGGGAAGAGAAATGAGTTAAGACTGGAATAAAGCAGTGAATACTAAAAAAATGCTGTTATATGACAAATCATTTCTCCAAGTTTTATTGTAGTTTTTTTTTTTTTTATTGTTATCAATATCAACAAATATGCAAAATTCATACTTTTATTACCAGTGCATGTTCAGGAATATTGTTCACTGATCCATTACTTTCATTCCATTATGGATATCTGTAACCTGAGGTCATGTTTAAGATTTGACAATTTGAAGTATATTGAACATACATGTACCACAAAGACAATTCATTCTGCAAAAAATTTTTCAACTTTATTGCAGCATTCAGAAAGTATTCTATATATCTATCTTTTTGAAAATGAACGCAAAACTGTTTTGTATTTTCATTCCTCAGAAAACCAGAAGAGACTGGAAACAGAATAAACATCTACCTTTATCAGCTAACATTTCCAGCCTTTGACATTTCACATGAAAATTGGATAAGGTTGATTAAGCAGCTTTCCATGTTTGTTTACTTTCTTCTTCAGCATATGTTTCTGAAAACAAGATGCCTCTTCATAAAAAACAAATATCCACTGTTTGGTCATTGGTAATGGGAAAAGCTCTTCTTTACAGTACATTTTAAAAACTGTTTCACCATCTATTTTGGCTAGATGTCACTGAATCTTGTTCTTTGAATTTATTTGTTTAGTGACTGTATGTGTGCCGTCTATTTTGTCTTTTTTTGCATGTGCCCCATGAATACCAAATCATATTTTTGTTTTACATCAAATTTGCTGAGTGACTTTTTTGTAAAATGGCAAGTTTATTCACAAAATGAGTATGATTTGATTTTTATCAAGTATGTATGTATAGTTTTGAAAATTTTGTTTCATTCTTTGTTTGGTGTCTGTGTATATTTGCCAGCTTTGCTGTCTTTTGTTATGTTTGCTCATCTTATTGTTTTAGTATAAAATTTGCATGCAGCAATTGTATTTAAGTAATATGCAGTAAATTGTTTCATAATAATTTAGGCCACACTTTTTTAATTTTATGGATGACATCCTGCGCGCGCACGGATTTTCGCCCGTTCTCCNTCGTCTGAAATGACCTTTAGTAGATTTGGTAGTATTAAGCATATCTTTGCATCATTTTTTAAACATTTCTGTGAAGTGTTCAAAATGTTTTAATATTCTGAGAATACAAATTAAGACACACAGTTTGATTGATATTTGTTTTATTGATTGCTATACCAAATGAATGCATGAAATAATCTTAAATAGATTTGGTAATATGAAGTATATCAATTCATGACTTTTTTTTACATTTCTACGAAGTATTCACAATGCTTTAATATTTTGAGAGCATGGATTAAGACATATTGTTAGTTTGATACGTGTTTCTGTGGTTAAATTTGTGTTTCCAGCTGTGTACTGACAGCATTCCTTTACTTAAGCAGTTTTTTTTTTTTTTCGCCCTCTCGCACCGATTTTGGGGTACCCAGAGGATGTCATCCATAAAAATAAAAAAGTGTGGCCTTACTTGAAATTAAACATTTCCTTACTCTCTGTAAGAAGTCTTTTTTTTTTTTTCAAATTTATATATGTACACAGTTGTGATCTTTTTGCACTTACTAGTCTAATTAAAAATGAATATTTACTTTTTGTGCTTATTTTATGATTTTTGAAATACTTAACAAATAAAATTAAGTGAGAGGACAAGGCATATTTCTTATTTTAATTGTTCAGAATTTTTATTGAGTTCAGTTGCCTAAAAGCAGTGGTAAACTAAGTACCAGTAAAAACTGAATTATGACATTGTTAAGGTCTGTTATTATTAGTATCAAGTAATTTCCCACCCAGAAATTGCCTTAAATCTTTCGATGACTTTACTCCTGATTGTTTCATAAGTATCTGTTTAATCATTACAAATGATAACTTTGGACTGAACAGTTAGACATCTACAGTGATTAGATAGAGGGTACATTTTATTGGCAGCAAACTCAAGTCTCAGCTACATTTGTTTGAGGCTATAGTTACTGTATGAAATACATGTATGAACACAGTACAGATAAATAAACATGGGAACATTTTTCAAATGTACAAATTTAATTAAAGTATATTGTACACATGTATATAAATATTGTTATTATTATTCATTGACTACTGAAATTTAAAAATTCTTTTAAGATGTAATTTTTGTCATTGCGTACTTGTAATATTTAAGAAATTTTATGATTTAATCAATTGCATTTATAAATTTAACGCAGTTCTTAAGAATGTAATTTAAAGTTTTTTCTGTCTTTGTTAAAATTATCATTTTAATATTATAATGTAGCAATCAACGTTAGATTTGAATAAATAGTTTTAAAATATTTGTTGTATTTTTATGGCTTGGAGGTAGATATTGTCAATGAAAACAATGATCAATTATGAAGGGGTGTTCAATAGTTGTTTTTTGGGTGCCATTTAAATTAGAATAAAACATATCCGAGCCATATGTTATTTTACAGCAGCACTGTTTTGAAAATGATGTAAAGTGACCAAGTCCGGATGACCTTTTGCTTCCAAGAGTGCTTTATTTTACAGATAATCCCACTGATTTGGCCAAAGATTATAACGAAAATTTCAAAAATAATAACTAAAGCCTCTGGAGAGAAGTTTGATACATAATTAACTATTAGTTTGTTAAGAGATCACTATCAAAATGTAATTGTTTGGTGCCAAGTCCCCTACCAATACCAGGTAATTAAATAGTTATTATACACCACCAAAATCTGATCGATTTTTACTCGGTCCACTCTCGACAGTGTCCAAGAATTTCATCCAAGTCTTCCTGTTACTTCTTGCATAATGTTGCTAATAGATGGCTTGCTTGTATATGTCAATAAACTCGGATTTTTTTCTTTTTTTTTTCTTATGAAGCACATTTGGATTCACGTGTGTATACATGTGTGATATTGAAATACTATCAAAATAACATTTAACACAAATACAACAGCCCATTAATAGCGCCCGCAAATATCTAAGTGTTATAGCGGCTTTGCAGCATCTTTCGCTTTATTTTTGACATTACCCCTACCGTTGTACGTAAATCAAACCCGACACTAAAGAATTCCACGACACTCGTATGACTATGAAATGCACAGGGATAGCTTGTATTAGTAAACTGATAACGATCAATCAATGAACGTATCACGTATTACCTTGAGAATATGAACATCTTAGTAGATGAGCAAAACGGATTTAGAGGAAACCAATCATGCGAGGATCACATACCTGTATTTACTCTAAATAACCTTATAAAAACAGCAACAGACTCTTCTTAAATTTTAAAGACTTAAAAATACTGTGATTTCATTGACAGAGATTTAAATTGTATAAACTGGTTTTACAAAACATTGACATTAAATTGTTCAATTCGGTATTTACCGAAATTCAGAATCTTGCGTGCGATTAAATAGAAAACAATTAACTTCGTTGTTAAACTATATATAAAACAGGAGTGTTGCAAACGAGTGCCTATCAACACGGACAAGTAAAAGTGCATGCATTTCAGGAAGACGAATAAAGAATCGCACCTTACATTCACAATAAGAGAGAATAAACTAGAAACTATGAAGCAGTATAAATACTTGGGCGTTACTTTTCACTACCGACAACTTAGTATTACAGGCAGAATCATTAGCAAAAAGCACTGGACGTGCACTTGCAAAAATTATATCAAGGATTCTCTCTTATAAAACACTTGTATTANTAAAAGTCCTTTATTAAGTCCAAGCATTCAGCCTTTATACACATTATCACCAGAGAATCTATCTCCATGCCACAGTGGCAGCAACTCATTTAAATACTAATTGCAATGCAATAGATAACAATTGAGGGCTTCTACTTTTAAGTTATACCAGTTCTACTTATCAGGTATACCTATACAGAGGATGATAAATATTCATTCAAGACTGAAGTAAGGTGAATGATAATATGCTGACTAATTACAAGTATAAACATAATATGTAAATGAGTGATTTCATCACATGCATTTAGTGGACCTTAACACATGTGCAAATCTTTTGGCACCACAAATATCTAGTAAAAGATTTACAGTTCCTGAGCAATATGCAGCAGCATGTTTTAACTGCGTTGTGCTGATTATGACTATTCATCTATTCATTTCGGATTAAGATCTCACATAGGAATCCATAGGCACGTAGAGATAGTTTGTATATAGGACTTGCATTATTCGAAAGGTGCGATGTGCGCATGACCGGAATTGTGCACTGCAGGGGTCAAAATAGTACCGGAAGCGTTGTTGACAAAAATGAGCACTACACACACGGTGATGCTTAGCGGGCTCGAACTTACTAAATTTTGCTTTCATTTCCCGCTCGTCCAATATTGTCAATCCATATACCTCTCTCTTTTGGGTCCTTGGGGAAAGCATAAAATGAAAAATTTCGATCTCGCTTCGTATTTTTGAAACAGCCAGGCACAAAACACATAGAACCACCGAGAGGCATTTTATTTCTGTGTACAGAAATGGCGGCAACGCAAGATAGGTACCACTTTACCCACAATGCATTGCGCTCAATATCGAAAACGAGACGAATAATGCAAGTCGTATATATATACATTACCTTGACGGCAAAAAAGTTTGGGGAAAATTCGCACCATGTCTAACACAATACTGCTCCTTTGATTTTTTGGAGTTCATTCATTCTACCAGTGAAATGTGAAATCTGACACTAGGTACTTGATATCATACATGAGGGCTGAGAGAGGTGATTTTTATTTTTGCCGTTTTAGCAAACCCGAATTACCTTCCCGGGGTCGGAATCGATAAAGGTGCCCTAACACACGAGAAAGACCAATGCCTAAATCGAGGCCTCTGTACGGAAGGCGGTCAACTGTACATTATTACGTAAACCAGGCGAGCACTTTGCTGAGAGGTATTCGGATAGGACCAAGGTCAGTTGGAAAAGAAGGAAGCCTAGAATTTCCACATGTAGGCCGAAATTCTGCCACCGAAACTGCAGCAATCTGTTGTAAGTACCGCAGAGATCATATAATATAACACTGCCCATTATGTGTTCACAATATTTTCCCAAAACAGCTCATTTTTCATTGAAGCTGTATTGACCACGAGGTCATGTTACTGACGTGAACATCGCTTTCTCTAAGATGTCCAAAATGAGCTTGAAGTAAAATATTTTATTTTCTGTTATTTTCCAGAGGAAACGCTTTTGCTAATAAAAGAGAAATAGCATTCCAGCTGTCTGCAGTCTGATTGTGTTATTCCGTCCCAAACAAAGCAAGACAACTGGGCAGGTACTGTAACTACATTCTGAATTTCAATAATCCTTATGGGCGTCCTTTTATTCCAAACGAAAGCGATTTGTTTTTCAAAATATCAGAGTATCCCCTGCTTATTAGTAAACTGACAACAAGCAAATGTTTTATAGAAAATTAGCCGCGACCAGGAAAGCAAACGTATATTTGCTAGGCTACATTCCGACCTTGATATTTCAATCTAGATTAAAAACTAACAATCTAGATTAAAAACTGACAAAACGAGGTGAAACCAAACAATTTCCCCTTCCAGGTGCTCTAGAAACGGCTAAATTGTCCTCGACAAGTGTTTTATATCATCCTTCAGAACCGGAACAATGTTTTTATTTATATAACCCCGGCCTAGCATTTCACATAAAAAACAAAATGATTATTTCTGTCCGTTTTCTTGGATCATATAAACTTCATCAAATCTATAGATCCTCTGACAATTGTTTGCATATATCAATTTAATTCCGCAAATTATATTAGAAGTCATACCCTGGTAATAATAATAAGTAATGATTATTATTGTTATTATTATTATTATTTATAACATCAGTTCTTATGTGTACAGAACAGTATGATAGTTAGGCCTGTTTACTGTTTGATGGTAAAATGATTTTTCATTTACTTTCAGTGCCTCTTAACTACCGTTTATGAAGAGATTGGACGCACTCCCAGCAAAGACATCAGATTCGTGTTCGCCAGCGCCCGCACCCATGTCAACGTTGTCATGCGTGCCGAAGTTTGTCGTATAGTCAACTTGCAGGGTTGACATTTGATTAGGCTTAAATGTATAGTTTGCTTTGGGTTGTTATATTCTGTATCAAAACGTGTATCGAATAAAGTACAGCGTGTAACGAGCGTTTTATCCATGAAACTTCTGATAAAAATGGACTAAATCCAAGCGTCAACCCTGCACGTCACTGCTTTAACACTTAAGATATGTTACTAGGTAGAAGTACAACGATATTTTTGTTACTTGTCCATGTTTCATTGTTTTATACCCGCCAGTTGTCGAACATAAATAGCCAATTCTATTCAAAATGAAATAATGTTGTTAAAAAGTGCCTTAAGTGATGTATGAAAACAAAAATGATAAAGTTGTAAAATTATTACCAAGCGGTGTCTAGGTAGAGCACTGTGCAATGCAAGCAGAACCGGTGCCTGCTTGGTTGTCAAATGATGCGTGTGGGCAAATTACACTTCGCTGTGCACTTGAACAAATTTTTTATTTATTTTAGATTAAATTCAAATTATTATTTTAATGAAGTTAACTTTTGAAAAGAAAAACGTTTGTCGCATCTCCATTACTTAAAATGAGTATAGAAAAAATTCGAGATATAGAAATGGTGATCATTTGAAGAAAACGAGATGTAAATCTTAATTTAATTGTTACCATTGCAATCCACATATTAAAAATCTTCAGAAGTAAAAGCATTGATGACCTGCAAATTTGCTCGTGTTATTGCAGAAGTGCCCACACGTATCACATCAATCTTTCTGTTTGTAACTGTGACGCATTCTAAGAGTAAACTTTCTTTGGTTCCCGGTGTTTGGATCTATGTGTCTGACAGTAACAGATATATTCAGTGCTGGGAGGGGACCAAACCATTTATTTTACGAAAATCAAACCAGTGGGTAGGGGAAGATTTTTTAAAATAGATATTTGTTATTACAGTAAGAAAATACATTGTGAACGTGATAAGTAGCCTAAAGGTTCCTATTTGGACTGCCAAAATTTCCTAGCATTGAGTCTATTTGTGCCTTGCCCATATCACAGAGCAGGAATGTTTCATCTTCACTAAGGAAAAACAGTGGGTCATAGAAAGCGACAGTGTTTTAATTCGAGCTCATTTGTCCATTAAAAAGTATACCTGGGTCTGGCTTTTTATCATCCATCACTTTTACATTCTAAATTTTCGAAAAGTTGCCTATGAAATTCATATTGTCGATATTATTGATTACATTAGCTACAGCAATGCTCTTTTTTGGGAGTAATAGGTATTTCATATTGACCATATGAGGTTTTGTAGACGTCAACTTTTGTCAATGCTCTCCGCATAAAAGAAGAAACAATTCAACAGAAATTTTAAAGTTTGTTACTTAAACATATCAGTGTTTTAGTTTGATTGAGGTTGAACCTGGTGCTTTTTTAAAACTTTATTATGGTGGGCACCGAGAGGCGGTGGAGATCACACGTTCTGATCAGATGTCAGTCCTGCAGCACGAGCTAGTGGGTTATTTTTGCTATGTTCTTCTTGATCACTAAACACCGGAGACCAGATTGGAGTTTATAGGCATTTGCTTAATGTTCTAAATTGTTAGAAGTAAAATGATTTTGGTGTTACCTTTTGAAATTTGTTTGCATATTATTCATAGAAATGACTGAGTTGGATAAGGCTGTAAACTGACCATGTCCTTATGTTGCTCTTGATTCGCACGACGCGCAAAAATATTCACTCAAAATTGTGTTATCAAGTACCTGTTTTAAGATTTAATGTGAAGAAAACAAATTGACGCAAGACATGAGCTACATTTATTCATGAGTAACTTGGCCAGTCGCACAAAATGAATAATTTTGGGAAACCTTTGTGTTTTTATGTGCGATCATCACAGCATTGAGACATGTCACAAGGTATCAAGTAAGCGCATGCTTATTATATCTGGGGTGGCAGTTACATCAGAAAGGATGCATTTTGATTTTTTAATATCGTTAATACCACCGAATTTAGAGAATATGTCCCTGGGTAAAATTTACGATAGTTTCTAAGACGTAAAACTTAGGTCAACTTAGAACAAATATGTAAAATAGAATGCTTTTAACATTCCGATTTGTAAATTGGTTCTGTGCAAAATCATGAAAACTTTTTGTATAGTGTAGCATTCCTAAGCCTCTTTTTTTCTATTAAAACTGTTAATTTTTTGAGCTGCTTTTTATCAATCAAAACTGTTATATTTTTGAGCTGCTATATTCATAATGCATAGACTTTTCGACATGTTTTACCTGGGTATAGTGGAACTTTTTTCTGTTTCAGCTCGCCTTAAATTTTGGCGATTTTTGTGAAAGAAAAAATTATTTTTATTAAGAGAATATGTAATCGCGATTTTCTAACATCTTTTTCTTATGAGATTGCTTTATTTCATTTCAATTGTAAAATAAACATGAATGTTTTACCTTATCTTAAAGTATGTAAGCTGTCTACACCTGACCTCTCTAGCATCGTGTTCTGCAGTTTCCCTCGAACCCTTGTTCTCCCGCTTTCTGCTGTTGTAGTCAGCCGTCCTACCTGCTGAGCTGTTGCCTCAACTTGTCTCTAGTCACTCTTATCATCTTCTTGTAGTAATTCAAATTGCTAATTTGGAATTTTTTGGCAAAAGGTAATTTGCTGGGACCCAGAAACGCCAGGAATCGAACTCGGGACCCTCTGTGTCCGAGTCAAGCGCGCTACCTACTCCTCTAAGTGTTCCCACCCACCCTCCCCGGGTAGACTTTCCTCTTATAGTAACCAACATTAAATTATATAAGTCCCTCTAGTTATTTTCTAGTACAGAAGCCAAGAATCGAACCCCAACCCCGGGTCACCACTGAGTCCTGCAACATTAAATAAAAATACTAAGACAGTTTGCATATTTGAGAAGTTTTTATTTAGTGCAAAACAAATATCCATTACAAGTTTGTATTCGTTCGTTTTTTAAGAACATCTGCCTGTAAAACTACATTTTATTAAATCTTTTCATCACTACAAGTTTAAAGGTTCGGGTATGTAAAACAAATTTGTGATATCTTTATTGGCACTCACTTAAAGGTGCAAAAACAAAGTATTATCTATTGGGTTTGACAAATAAACTATCAACTAAACAACTCGTCTTATGTCAGATATTATTGATCATGATGATACAAAGCAAAATGTTTCAAGAGTTTCATTTTAAAAACAGTGGTGGATCCAGTGTTCCTTCCCCGGAAGGAGGAATCACCCATTGTGGATTTACATAACCAAGCCCGAAATGACTCCAAATTTCCCAAATGTCAACATCTGACTCCATAAATTAAATGTCCTTGATCCACCAGTGTTTTTGTCTCTCAGTAATTGTTAAGAATCATGGGAATTAATTCAGTAAATTAAATTTTCAAATTAACGCGATGTTATATTGGGGAATGCATAGTAGTGAGAAATCGTTTGTAAAAATAACTAGCTATTAACGAACGTTATTCTAGAATGGTAAATACACTTTTTCAAAAATTCTCTTACAAAATAAATAATCATTAAAAAACCTAAACAAAGTAAAATTGTCAGCCCTGGGAAAAATCCGAGGGAAAGATCATGATATTTCTTACATGCCCAACATCCATTTTCTGTAAAGAAAATATTGCACATATGTAATAACTTTCCTAACATACATTGGTGTCAGATACGAGAAAATACACATTTGGCAGATACCTATACAGCAAAAGCTGCAGATTGTCAAAGAACAGCCTAATAGGGGGAAATATAACAAATTCCAGTCACATGGACGTCCTCTTTACCTATACACAGAACCTACATGTACATTTTTTTAACAAATTAATTAAACAAACACCGGTTATATTCTAAGTTCAACGTTCTACGAACTAAATTCTACTTCAGAAAATTATTCATATTATTCTTACATATCAAATATCAATATCAGAAAACATTACTGAGAAACTCGATAATGTGAGTACTACACTAATACGCTACACTTATACAACTAAATAGCAGAAAGCGGTTCGTAAAATGACATTCATTTCTCAACAAGACAGCAAATATACGAATTTGAGGAAGAGATTTAGTGCTCTACGCGACAGTAAGTATTCAAATGATTGAAAATACGTTAAAGGTGAATGAACAGTATTGGACCTTTATATAGCAAACATTTCCCTAGTAACCTCGACACGTGTCCCGTTATCAACACGGTATACTGCAGGTAAAACAATTCACAGTATCACGATCTTTGTAGTTTGGGATTCAAGTTTCTAGTCTGCGGTCATTTTCTTCATAAAAATTGAATGAATTTTACACTTGCCAGAAATTAAGAATTCGCAACCGGACGAACAGACCGTAGCTTTCTTAACGGTTTTAGGTAGAAATCAAATTGGTGGTTAATGTATATTGGTGATAATTTTGATTTGGGCCTTAAACGACAGAAAGGTTTTGAATATTTTGCGAATTTTATTGGCATTTATAGAGCTAAACATCAAGTTACTTGCTGTCTTGCTGAAAAATACCACAAATAGTACCATTTCACAAATGTCACGGTTGCAAACTTGAAATTATCGTAAGTATACAAGGTTTCACGACACAGTAGATTATTGAAATAAAGCAAGCAAGTGTTTGTAGCTGGTTACCAAGCATTCCTAAACATGACCTATTTCAAATGCTTTTTTTTGTAAAAGATTTCAAAGTTGACAATTTGATTACAAACCATGTGAAAATACCACTGGACAGTTTTTTCATGAGCAGCGTCATATTAAAAATGATCATCAATCGAATATTCGTTTCAAACAGCATATCGTGCTTTCAGTTTGACCCTGTGAACGCCTTGCTCTTGCAATCCGTCAGGCAGAAATCACTAGAATGGCCACTTTTAAGCAGGCGTAAAGAATACTTTCACAAATCACCACTTTCTGCTATTTTAAAGAATACCAAGAACAGAAGAATACTTCAAATACTAAGATGGCGAGCTTATAAGTATTATTAGATGTAGAATATGTTAAAAGGCACAAGGACCGCATATCTCCCTCAATCAACATATAGCACGTCTTGTAACTGATAACAACGCAGTCTTAAATATGTCCCTGTTTCCAATATTTAATTTTTAATAGGATGAAAATTACCATTGGACTAATGTATTTTAAATGAACAGTCTGATATTTACAGTCGGTATCAATGAAAAGGATCGAAAATATGATCATAATCCGTCTCAAAAAGCATTCTATCTATTTATTCGTCGCCTATGCATTGTCAAGAAGAAATACATTTCAGTCTTCAACTTGGAGGAAATGGAAGTAAGTTACATTACCTATATTACGTTCGACTACGAAGCACTCACTAAATATCAATATGCCAATGCCTACATGTGAAGGATTTTCATGGGCCATTTCACAGAATTTCCCCCTTCTTTCTCCTATTTCTCGTGTAACATTTTGCTGCCATTACTACTACCACTACTACTACTACTGCTGCTGCTGATATTTCGACGAACCAAATTCAAAATACAGAACATTATATATTTAGAAGAAGTTATGGAGGAAGGAAATATTGTGGAATGACCAATACCAGTTTAAAGCATGCAAGTGTCAAACTTCACTAAAAACTACTCACAAATAAGCTTTCACAAAATGCCTAATATATCTTATAACTTGATCTTGAATCGGTTGAAACTAAAATATCGGTATACTTAATATCCAGACGGCCTTGCATCAAGTCCCTGCTCACTAAAAGTTGAAGAAGTGACATCTATTTCTTGACGAGAGATTCAATACCATTCATGGGGGGCGGGGGCGGGGGCGGGCAGGATGAAGTAGGGGACGTTAATCTTTTATTCAACACTCACCATTATCTGAAGAATGAAAATTAGGATTATATTTTACAATATCAGAAATACATAAGACGATCAAGTGTTCAAAATGTTTCAATATATATATACCAGAAAAAATATATCCCAGCCCTGTACCCACCCCAAAATAAAAGTACATTATGTTGGTCACCGGTCACTGGTCCACTGAATGATTTTATCTGAGCAGTTTTTGCCATGTTTTGACCAACCAGGCCTCACCAAAGCGCCATTTGAAAGAAAAACAGAAATAGGCGTCTCTGCCCACCATTGAAATATTGTTTTATATCTTTAATTTTAGGGACCTGAAATGACCAGATAATTTTTTGTGAATGAACAATATTTCAACCTTATTACTGGATAGTGATGAATGAACTTCGATGCATGGACTTCGCGCATATACATCTATACTCCTCTCTCTCTGTGTGTGAGCGCGCGCGAGCGTGCGGGCGCGCTCAGTAATATGCCACAAGTCGTTTAGTTACACTAAACCATCTTTTAGTTTTTTTTTCATTTTCATAACGTTAGACTACTCTGCTTTTGTAAATATCGTTTCGTTTTTGTCAGATCCATCGATGGTGACAGGCGGGCGTGCATCTAGGTAATTGGATGTTCCTTTTTCAATCTGATAGTTCTCCTAAAGTGACGAATAGAGCACGGTTTAATTTTTTTCGTTATACACAATTATTTCATAATACATGTAGAATTGCTGTCGAAACGTCAATGTCCGCATCGCGCTCATACGCCTTGATAGAAACCAATGGTGATTGGGTTTTATGCACAGCAAATGTCTTTCATTGCCAGATTTACACACTAGTATTTTGTTATCAAACGTCTGAGATAAACAGACAAGTACCCTAGGTATCGTGTATATTGACAGCAGCCCCCTATGAACTATCCTTCACGGTGAAATGTTAAAGCTCGGCGTTCGGGCTTCTTGTCGGGGTACGTTCGGCGCTGCAGTGTTATATTTTTCTGTTTTATTTCTACTAAGAGGATAGCACAGCACCGACAGATATTCTGAAAATAGACGTTCGTAAGACAGGCGCTCTATTAATATCATTGTTGCGTTTCAAGAGTTTGGTTTAAATATTACATGTAACTAACAAAATACATTTTCAAAGTCACTGTTTAATTAATGTATAATTATGTATACATTTACTAAATATATCTAAAAATGTCTCACACGCAAATGAGGGCGTCAATAAAAACGAATATTACAGCATGGGTTTTCTTTCTAATATTTAAGTTTTCAAACAGTGTGGCGTTTTTGCTTGCAAGGCCATAGGCTGATAAAATGCTTGTGGGAGGGATGAACAGTCGTTCGTTTAACTTTTTAGGCCTACAAAAGTTGCAGCTTATTTAGAGGCCTATCTCCCGTGGTTTCTACCTTGACGTGGTCTTTTGGACTGGTAGAAAGGCACAAGTCAACACTATTAAGATCCCAAATGAGTATTTTTCAAAATGTACTTGGACAATTTGACACAACTTACTTCCTAATTAATTGACGAGATAATAATAATAATAATAACAAACTTCAGACATCACCCATGGCCTGGGTTTTGATGTTAAGTCAAATACCATTCTATCCACTTTAAAATCTATAATATACAAGTAATACTGCTGCATAATCGATGTATGGCAATACTGATAATATAAGGTTCTCATTGCAGTGTATTATTTATATAAAACGAAATATCTAACATTAATCTATATAAGGGATTTCCCACAAAAGTGATCTTCAATTAGCAAACAAGATCCATTAAGGGCTATTCTCAATCACTATAACTTTAATACTCTTGCTTAAAAATGGACATTTTCATTGTCCACTCCAGAATGAGCTAATTGATGCTGTTTGCAGGTTTCTCTGTAGATAAATGTTTTCTCACAAAACCTGCAGGAGTATGGTCTCTCCCCCCTGTGAAGTCTCTCGTGACCAATACAGATAGCTTTTTCTATAAAAATCTTTTCACAATACTGGCATTTATAAGATTTGTGCCCAATGTGAATCCTCTTGTGGCGAATAAGTTCTTTCTTCTCGGCAAATCTTCTGAAGCAAAACTGACATTTCTGAGGCTTTTCAGATCCAAGTCCATGCTGCCGTTGGTGTGCATTCTTTCCAAAGGAGCTGATAAATTTCTTGCCACAGTGCCGGCACTGGTACATGTATGGTTCTTCTCCAGTGTGTGTCCTTTCATGTTCACTGTAAATATTGTATCTAGAATATCTCTCCCCATAGTGCTGGCGCTTCAATGTGGTTTTCCCTTTATGTTCCGATTCATGAGTTTTCCAACTGGCTTTGTGTGGGAATGTTCTGTCACAGTACATGCAGTGGTATCTGTAACTCAAGTGAATTTCTTCATGTCTTTTATAACGATCTGGAGACCAAAACTGCATAGGGCAATAGGAACAGATATAGAGAGTTCTTGGAGCATCACCTGCACATATAATTGTGTTGTTGGCATGAGTTTTATGATTATCCAACAGTGGCTTTCTTGGACTAATTTGAGCACTAACAGGATCCTTTTCTAAATTGGTGACATTCTGAGAATTTAATTTTTCTGTGATTGTTGATCCTGGGTTATCTGGCGTGAAAACAGAGTTCACAAATACTTTTAAATCTTGGCTTGTTTTGTCATTACCCTGGTGCATTTCATCCTTCACCTCTTGTTTAATGTGTTTTATGGAAATGTTAGAAAAATTCTCATTACCATCAAAAATGTTGTACAGGCCTTTGGTGTCCTGATTGTCTAGGCTATGAAAATTTCCCTCAACTGATATGTGCTGCTTACTGGTAACAGAATTATTTTTGTGGTCATTTGAAATTACATTAGGCCTGTACTGCCATCTGGTGTCCTGGATAACTCCATCAGTCTTGTCTGGCTTAGGCTGCCATCTGGTGTCCTGGATAACTCCATCAGTCTTGTCTGGCTTAGGCTGCCATCTGGTGTCCTGGAAAACTCCATAAGTCTGGTCTGGCTTATGCTGCCATCTGGTGTCCTGGATAACTCCATCAGTCTGGTTTGGCTCAGGCTGTGTTCTGATGTCAGAAATGTGAAAACTAACGGGATAATCATCCGACTCATGCTGCCCTCTGGTGTTGGCAGTGTCTGGACCAATGGAAACGTGTAGAACTGATGAAATGTGAAAACTAACGGGATAATCATCCGACTCATGCTGCCCTCTGGTGTTGGCAGTGTCTGGACCAATGG
Organism: Lingula anatina; assembly: GCF_001039355.2. Next base: position 44,656 of record NW_019776132.1, on the reverse strand, counting down.
AAACGTGTAGAACTGACTCATGCTGCTTTTCTGTGTCCAACCTTACAAAAATAAATAAATGAATAAAGATAACTGCTGAAAAAATAATAGAAATGAATAAAGTCACTTAATAGCATTACTATGCTGTGTATTGTTGGGTTGCTGTAATGACAAATCTGAAACAATTTAATAAATAATGTTGTGGAGTATGAGTATGTTGTGCTATGCAATTCTGGACTTCCAATACAAAATGAATAAGAAAAATGCCCTTACAGAAATGGACTGAAGTCTTCACAGCCATCATCATTTCCAAGTATTTTTTTCATACATGGTTTAGAAAGAAGATCATTGTATTCGTAATATCTAAAAAGATAAGGAAGAAATACTGTTAAGCGACAAGTTAAGGGTAACAAAAATGAAAAAGAAAAAAAAAAAAAACTGATAGAAATTATAAATTATACATCATCCACACACAAACTAAGTCCACATGCCAGAACTGCCACCAAGACCTGCAACATCCTCCAACCTTGAGTGACATATAGTGGAGGTCATGTGATCAAGGCTCTTTGAGGAACTGTTGAAATAATGCAGTATGGGTAGAAAAGATGTCTCTTTAAAAACAAGTTTCTTTTTTATTAACATGTAATTTGTAGATGTATATTAAAGATGGTCGACTACTCACATGTCTATCAGCAGCTTTGCCAGCCTTTCACTGGTGCCATATTGTAGTTCGTCTTTTAAAATTTTCCATCTCCCTGTTTGTTGTCCAATATTAATAAAATTAGGAGGTAAAACAAGTTGAAGAACATCATCATGGTGGTTGTTTCTTCTCATTCTCTTTTTTTCTTCTATAAGTTCTCTGTCCAGGTCTGGGCTCCAAGGATGCTGGGGGAAATACTTGCTGCCTTCCTTGAAACTGGTTTGCCTTTTGGGTAAATATTGCCCATTGTTTGCCTTGATATGTTTTGATTGCCACACTTATTTGAAGGACCAAAAAGAGAAAAGATCTGAGTCAGAAAATATTCCAGATATAATAATATTTATCACAAAAAACAGATATAAAAAAAAACACTTTTAAGAATCTGAGTTGACGTTAATAATTTATCTTTTTGCAACTGTGTAAATGCATGGGATTTACCCACCAAAATGAATTTCTCTTGGGGGAAAATGCTATTTTCCCTACTCACATATAATTGCTCAACATTTCCCTTGTATTAGACTTTTTCTTCAATTTTTTTATTTTTAAATAAGTTTTATATGGTTGACGCATGCTTTTGATGGCCTTAACTGGGTTTGGCATATATTTAAATTCATAACACAAAAAATGACAGTGTTTTGTCCCTGTGCCGTGACATTGTGAGTCTTAATAGTTCCAGACTAGGCTTTTATTTAATGGGATTTATCATCTTTCTGATCTGAATTAGAAAATTTTTTAATAAAAATTAAAACTTTTCAGAATACAAAAATGGCTGTGTTGAATTTTCAAACACATGGAGATAACTTTAAAATATCACTTCAAGGTAACAATAAACTATAATAAGAAAATTTAAACATGACAATGTGTATTAACTACTCACCACCTTGAATATGACTGTCCTCAGACACAGACTGTGACATGCCTCGTAAACTACTCAGTGGTATTTCATCTTCACTATCACTGCTAGATACCACTTGTTTCCTTCTGCTACCTAATATGTAAAATAACAGCCTTCCGTGATGATTGACAGAATTAGTTTGTTTACAATATAGCAGATTTTTCATCAGATTTTTCATGGTTCCAAGGAATTGAACTTACTGAAGTTTTAGCGATATATAGTTATCACTTGGAACACAATCAGAACAGATGGTCTGCCAACTAGCTGATCTGCAGACTAAATATGGCAGACCCCACTCAAAAAGTAATATGTTAATTTCCTAGTGGTCTGCCTGCCTCCACACATACTGTTGCTGCAGAGGCCTAGCAAAAAANTACCAGAATCAATGTTATTATACACAATATACATTATTCCTGGGGGAAAATCCCAGTTTGCAAGACATAGAATATCTGTTGTTAAAAGTGAAGGCATGAATTAAAGCAAATTCTTTCACAGTCAATTCTACTTAAAACCCTGCTTTCTGGTGACTGGAAAATTGCATCATAATTTAACCTTTTTTGCAGTGAATTAACTTTTGTTTTTGATTCAGGTAATTCAGGGCTTGATTCCTTGGTGATTCCAGTTGATTTTGGTGAGTACTCTTGACCCCAGTACTAGTTATATGTTTATGACAGTAGCTAGGAGAGATTCTTGTTGATATTGGTTAAATGTTTTGACTGTATTCAGATTCAGACATATATCATATACCAGCTGGGTTGATCCAACTATCACAAAGGAGATTCCTCAAGTATCTTCGGGGGCACAGAGTTAGACCAACCCAACTAGTATGAAAATGATGGATAAATCTGAATGAGGTCCAGTTAACGTTTATGATCGAGGCCTGCCCCTCTGTATATCCCATCAGTGAACAATCTAAATAGTGGAGTTCAAAAGACTTGGGTTTAACAAATGATTTTGTCCTGGGAAGATGGGCAGATGGAAGAGGATAATTATATGCTTTTGCTGTTTTTTTTATTGTTCAAATCTTTTATGTTGACTGTCCATGTTATTTTGGGTTTTCCTTAGACATATATGCTACTTACAAAACAATAAGCTACAATGTAATGATTACATGATTACCACTTTTAGGAATTGTTTCTTGTAACTACCCTTTAAAATATACTAGTTAGTAAGTAAATGGTATGTAATATGGTTGGTTACCATAGAAACCATCAGTCTGGGTAGATCACTCCAACTCTGCGTAGACTCTTTCTTAGTGCGATGCTGAACTAAATGACCCTCCATTTTGTTTCCAACATAATAGTAAAATCACCAGCTTCTCTTTATTCTGCTAATTTAAACTGAAATCCAGGAAGAGGCATTTCATTCAGTTCAGTTGACTGCACTCAGCAAGAGTCCCTTTAGAGTTAGATTGATCTATATAGGCTGCTGGTGTCTATGGGAATGGGTCTTAATCATCAATTCTAAATAGATTTCATATTATAATTTAGAATACATATCCACTCATGCAGAGTCCAAAGCTAAAAAAGAAAATTGCACACAGGCAGGTGACCTTAATGTGACAGCGAGGCAATTCCTGGATGCTGAAAGCAGTTTAGCAGCAGCATTTGGTGGCCAATATAAAAGATGGACTGAATTGAGGAACCAGTTGAAGATTGGGCATGAAGATCTGGCAAAACTTCTTCTTGACAGGTGACTATAGTTTCAATACAGTAGAGCGAGTGTCTTGACTATTTGTTAACATTAAGTATAACTTAATATTTAATATCATTTTTAATTATATTTAGGATAATAGATATAAAGTGAGAATAATGGTTATTATGATAATAATACTGATAGTACTAATGCATGATAATGATAACAAAAAATCATGGTATTCTGTATTGTGATAATGATATGGCAAATGCATGGCCATACTTACATGCACAACACAAGAAAAAGATCGGGACATGAAAAGCTAGAAAAGGTCAGTTGCTGGAAAATTGGGGAATATTAAAGCAAAATATATGTCCAGGTGATTAATATCATTGATCCATTGATAATAAATTATAATGATTTGTTTATGTTGGGGCATTCATTATATTGCAAAAAAAAAAAAAAGAGTCATCAGTGTAGAGTGCCCACTTGGTGGACATGCACTTTTTAGCTTGATCGCTATTTGTATGAAATGGTGCAACTCTACAAAATACTATTAATAATGGTTGTAATAGCAGCATATGTGTGTGCTCCTGACCGTTGGTTTGTCCTCCCTCAGTTGGGGAAAATGGAAATGGGAAATGGAAATGGGAAAATGTCTTGGTTAAACTGAAATATGGCTCTTATCATTCCAGCTACCATGTGTGTTCTTGCAGATGTGAAAGAGAAGATCTTGGTGTCAGAGAAGAGGATGAGTCACTTTTAGGTGATGTCACTGGTCAAGACATGGCTACCACCAGGGGGAAGCAGCAGTCAATCCAGAATAAAACAAAAGCACACAACCAGAATGTAAACATTGGTGTAGCTGATATTGCAGATAACAATTCTGATAATGAAGAATGTTTTGATGAGGATAAAGAGGACAACTGGCCAGTTCTCCATATAAAAAACAAACCCACGAGTACGAAAAGCATTTCTGCCAATGAGTTATGTGTGGAAAAGGATGATGAGAGAGAATCCAATGCTGGAAAGAGGACAAGTCTCCATGCAGATGTGAAGGGGGTATATATCTACATAAAAACCAAGAAGAATGAAAATGATGATGAGATATACAATCCTGGTGAAAATGTCCCATTCCAAGGTGTTTCAAAGGATTCATTAAGGGAAAGTAAAAAAACCATACATGATGGGATACTAAACATAGAGGATATTATTAAGAAGATGAAACAAAATAAGAAAGATAAAGTTAAAGATAAGGAAAAGACACAGCATTTCTGTCAATTCTGTGGAATTGTCTACAAATCATACAAGTCATGTGTTAAACATGAACAAAAACATATAAATCAAAAAGTGATCACTAAACTGAAAAAAACACGAACAGAAAAGCGAGACTTTATGTGTATGTATTGTGGTCATACATTTGCAACAAACTTGGCCTGTGAAGAGCACGAGAGAATTCATACGGGGGAAAGACCTTACAAATGTCAGTTCTGTGATAAGTCATTTTACATGGCTAGGAGTAAAGTGAGACATGAAAACATTCACACAAATGAAAAGGTTTACTTGTGTTACTTTTGTGGCAAGATATTTAATTCCAGGTCAAGTAAAGCAGAACATGAGACTATTCACACTGGAGAAAAACCATATAAGTGTCAGTTCTGCCAGAAAGCATTCAGAAATAGATGTGATGTGAAAGTCCATGAGAGGATTCACACAGGAGTAAAACCATACAAGTGTCAGTTTTGTGAAAAATCATTTAAGCAAAAAAATAAGCGCAAAAGCCACGAGCGAGTTCACACTGGAGAGAGACCATACAAGTGTCGGTACTGTGAAAAGGCCTTTTCACACAATGTCAACCGCACACTGCATGAAAAAAAACACAGCTCACATAACTTACTCTTAGCGTAGTTCTGAGACTTAGTTGTTTTTTACTAACAGATCCATGTGTCTCTACATATAGCCATCACCTGCCTCTGTCAGCGTAGTTTTTTCATGTTTTACATACGGGTAATAATAGAAAACATGGTGATAATAAAAAACATCATCATCATATATGACTAAATACAGTTTGAATTCAAAAACCAGCCTGATCAAATTATTGTTAACTGCGGACAGCAGGAAAGAATGCACAGTTCAAAAATTCACTCTAAAAGTGGATCTGAGGCTAAGTTGATTTTTATGGATACATCAGTGTGGGTCAATGTGTAGACATCACCTGCCTCTGGAGGCACAGTCCTTCTCCCTGTTTACTTTTCATCATAAACTTCAGCAAAAAAAACAAAAAAAAAAAACAAAAAAAAAAAAACATTTTTTATTATTTTCAAACTTTCAGAAATGATTCATGTGATTAAATGCAGCTTGAGTTAATAAACAGACTGATCAGATCATTATACTTAAAGTTATGATGTTATTTTGTGAAAATTTGATTTTTTTACAAATAGACAGTAAATGGAACTTCACTCTCAAGAGCTATAAAAATTTTTAGAGCTTTTATGAAAATATACCTTTTCAAACACCAGAAAAGAAGTTAAATCAAGTCAACTAAACAGTAAACACTGGCGGGCTTTGTCAATAATTTTGCTTTTTGGTTTATTTTAAAAAATTGCACTTTTGTGACATTTGACAGATGTGCTTGCTGTTTGTATGTATGATGGCTTTGCTGCCTTGTTTTCATTCGTTACCTTTACATGTATATATCCTAGTATAAGTGTACCAAGTTGCAACTTGAGGTTTTTGTTGTGATTAAATACTCAGAGATTGGTTTTTGTGAATTGTTTTCACTAAACTTTACAGTTACAAAGTTCCAGACAAACCCCATCATCCCTGATATGTCTTTCATTGCGATAGCTGTGCTATAAGTGATTCTGCGCTTTTTAAAAAATACGAGTGCACTATCGGAGACGAGTTGATTCCCGTGTCATCACTGACAAGGCCACGGTTCAGTGTTCAGTGTATTCCTGAACTTGAGGAGGTAAGAAATAAATTATTAACACGTGATGTTTTAATTTCACAGGGAACATTTGTGCTTAGCTTACGCTTTTTGCATAGTTATTCCCGAGGAAGACGTCCCAGAATGCAAGATCTGTAAAAAGACCAAAGTGAAGGGAAGCATTGCAAGTTCTTTCACAATCGATTCTACAAACCCCGCTTTCTGGTGATAGGAACATTGCGTCATAATTTTACCTTTTTGCAGTGGATGTGCTAACTGCTTGTCGCTTTATAGTTATGTGCACTAAGTAGTATGTGATTCACGTGTAAAGAACGTATAACAATCAATCAGTTATGCAGAGTGCAATAACTGTTGCTGTCAGTTAAGGCCAAGCTTCAGTATAGTTATAATGTGTGATTTTGTCAATGAAAAAGGTGATCCAATTACAGCTGTGGGCCAAGCAACTCTTTGGTTTTCAATATCTTTTCTTTATTATTTATTGTTGTGACTGTTAGCAATGTCATTGCTTAAAACACCTTGGCAATTCATTTATTTATATAGTTTTTTTTTAATGAAACATTATGCAATCCAAATATTTTGAGAGCAGAGGGTATTACTTGGGTGGAAATTTACTATGATCTTATGCGTCAGAGCTTGAAGGTTTAACAAAAAAAAGATGAAATTAATTTAGTTGATTTCCAAATAATTTTATTTGAATAGATGAGACATTGATCAAAGTCACCATATAAATAATGATTTTAATTATTTTTTAAAAAAAAGAGAATTACATGTACAGGGTTGAAGGATACAGCAAAAGTACCCAATTCTGCAATAAAGACAAAGTAGGCAAGAGTATTTTGTTGTTTTACAGTGAACTTTGTGATCACCATTGGTGTAAAGTTATAATGTATTTGGCACAAATATGCTGACATCATGGTCATGGTCAACAGACATGCTTGCAAGAGGAGGAATCATTGTTTGTAACATTGTATCGGTTGTTTGTAACACTGTATTGGTTGTTTGTAACACTGCTGTTATTTGCATTGAAGAATACTGCAATTAATTTTTTATTTTCTTTGTGAGACCAAACACTTGCATATCTACTGTGGAATGAGAGAGATGGACCAGTTTAAAGAAGATATCAGTAATTACAGTGAAGAAGAGGATGTCAAGCCAGTAGTGGACCCCATAGGTGTCCTAGAGGCCCAGGTAGGAGGCAGTCATGTAGGTGGAGTGCTCTGATCCAGCACTTCCTGGCGTTGTTTTCCAATCTTTTCTCAGAGATAGCTCTTCGAATATATGTTTAGTTTTTGTTAATTCATTCATACCATTTCATTTAGCATTTTCATTTTGGTCATTCACTTATTTAGTCTTAAAGTGTGATAAGCAAACCGTGAACTGTCATTTTATGTACTTAATAGTTATTGTTTGTACTCAAGAAATCTGCAACACTCTTAGTTAAATCACTTGCAATGTTGTATCGCAAATGTTATTACAGTAGTTTTATTAGTACATGTGACCCACTAGTAAATCCCTCTCCAAGTGACCGTTCCCAGTACTGTTGTATAACTCTCTTATTTTGTTATCATGTAGCCCCATATTTAGAGACAATGTCCTACAAACTAGTTTAATAATTGCACTTATTTTTTTCAAATTTGTTTTTCAAAATAGGTTGAAAAATGTAATGTTTTATTTCCCTGTTACATTTTCATTTAAGGAAGCCATCCCAAATAACATTTGTGAAAGACCTGTGAAGAAACCGAGAAGAGGGAGGGCCAGTGTATTTACCTTAGAGGAGCAGAAGGAGAAGAAGAAAATAGCAAACAAGGAAAGACACAGGAGGACAATATTTCTTGGCAAACAGGTGGAAAGATGGGAAGCTTTGAAAGAGGAACTGCAACCCAAATCAAACGAACATCTGGCCAAACATCTCATCGACACGTAAGAGTTTTACACACCATCCCTGTAAGATACAACTACTCATAATCCTTGTATTAATCAACCAGGCTTGTTAAAACATGTACAAGTTTTTTTGTCTAATAATTCTAATAAATTTCATATTTATTAATGTCATATTATTACAAACAACATATTGAGGATGTTGACTGGTGTTGTCTTAATTGTTGCTTGTCATGTTTTAGATACCACAAATATGTAAAACTTGTGTCCCAACAAAATACAGAGGCTGATTGCGCAGATGATTTGCTCAAGTAAGAAATGATTTTGCAAAGATATTTGTTTTCTAACAAGGGGTTTCAAATGTGTCTTTCAAATGCAAATTTCTTTTGTTTTAACTCTGTTTTGAAGTACATGCACCATGTAAAATGTAAGAAAGTCATTAATTAGCTGAGGATATTGAACCAAAGTAAGATGTAATTTGTGAGATGGTAATGATATCTAGAATAATTTAGTGTTTGTTGTTTTTGTGTTTATAGTTCAAAACAGCCATCAAGGAGGAGAAAAAATGCATCACCCCGTAGACTGAACTCAGTTTCAAGTGTGCACTCGGGAGGGAAGCAAGCCTCAGAACTTGACCTTAAAAGTCAAACCAAAGCAGAGGACAAATCATATGTATTTGGATATAGTGATGAAAAACTCCCCATGGCAAACACTCCTGGAGCCTTTGTGAACCTTGGAGGAAAAACTGAAGGAAAAACAACAGAAATAAAAGGTGAAAAGGACAAAGTGGGGTTTAGCAGTTTAAATCAATGTCAGTCATTTGATGATGGTAAAGTTTCTGACTTGGAAGAATTTAACAATGATGACGCTGAGTTAGCTGATGATGATGATTCTGAGACATCAAGTGATGAAAGTGATAATGAACAAGAAGATGATGATGATGATGATGTTTATGAACCTGGAGATGATGATTATGAACCAGGCACTTATAAATGTGAATTCTGTGGTAAACAAATTCCCAGGTCATCCTTTGCACGTCATAAAAAAACTCACAAGAATGATGGAAATCTTCAGTGCAAGGTTTGTGGATGTGATTTCACTACTAAAGAAGAGTTGAAGAATCATGAACATAAGAAAGAATTGGCACATGTTTGTCAGTTTTGTGGGAAATTATTTAAGCAGTACTTCATGTGTGTGAAACATGAAGGGGAACACAAACAAAGTGAAGTTGTAGAGAAAGAGGTAGAGAAACCCTTCACCTGTGAAACTTGTGGGAGGTGTTTCCAGCTCATCGGACATTTGCGACATCATCAGAGAAGTCACAGAGTTAAAGATTTATTCCAATGTCAGTATTGTATAAAAACGTATAAAAACAAGGATTGCTTGGTTGTGCATGAGAGGACGCACACTGGAGAGAATCCCTTTGTTTGCCAGCACTGTGGTAAGGGCTTTGCACAAAAAATTCGCTGTCAACAACATGAAAGGAGTCACACAGGAGAACGACCATATAAATGTCGATACTGTGAAAAGACATTTGCAACATTAAATGTTCGATATTTTCATGAAAAGACTCACAGTGGTGAAAAACCCCACCACTGCAAGATCTGCTTCAAGGGATTCACTCTTAAAAGACAATGTAGACGACATGAATTAATTCACACTGGAGAAAAACCTTTTAAGTGCGGTTATTGTGAGAAAACTTTTGTGCAAAAAGGTGCATGTGTCAGTCATGAGAGGGTTCACACAGGAGTTAAACCATACAAGTGTCGCTTCTGTGGCCAAGGCTTTTCACACAATGTGAGTCGTAAATCACATGAAAAAACACATACTGCAGCTGGTCAGATGGTGACCAAGGAGAAAGCTGCCCAAAGAAAACCATGCACAGCAACAGGGCAGACTGTGTCTGCTGAGTCCATGATGCAGGAAAATAATTGCACTCAAGTGGGAGAACTGCCATTGACTGAAGGAATGCCCCAGCGGCCTGGTGTGAGTGGACCTTCTGCTGGGCAGTTCATGACACTGGACAGAATGACACCTGGAAATACGCAACCTTCATTTGGACAACCAGGGTCAGTTGAACGTACAATGTATCAATATTACGGAATGTAAAAATTGATATTCGAAATAATTTAGACCAGTGAAAAAAAAAAGTTGGAGGTACCCTGCTTATGTTCGCATCCTGTTTTATTTTTAACTTTCATAACTGAAATGATTTTGAATGCTTTTGAAGTAGGCATACTGATAACTTGGAAACAGTAGGGCAAGAAAATGAACAACATCAACAGTTGTGCAGGCATGTGCATGCTGACTTGAAACTAATGGAATGGAGGTTAGACTAGCTCATGATTGTCTTTTCCAACTTAGTCTAGATAATTTGAAGTGTTTTTCACTCTTACTAGATAAATTGAAGTGTTTGTAAACAAGAGTTGATTACTGAAGGGTTGAGTGGTGAACTAGTTTGGTCGTTAGGACAGTGTGAGCAAAAGCCGGTGTTTTAAGTTTCTTATTTGTTAAATGTTTGTACAAGACTTCCACCAGATCACCAGTTCTTGCATGGACAGTGTATTTAATGTATTCAGTAATTGAGAATATTCAGGTATTGAGAAAATCATTATCTTGTATACCTGTTTTTGAGTTCCAAATTTCTAATTTTTGAAGTTTATCAGAGAATTACTAGCCTCTGAATGGGAATCCTGTTACCTTGTTAATTTACATGTGAGCTATCACATTGTTTCTGTTTCATGTAATAATCAATATCATGTTTACTACACATCTTGTCAATGTGTTTTGCTAATGCAAGCCCTCGTTCACTTGCCTAAGGATTGGCCTAGATACTCCACAGGGACTCTTACTGAATGCAATAAGATTTACAGACTGAGGCACCTTTGACATGAGAGAGTCGTCTAAATGGCCAATTAATTTTGAATGGTCCAACAGTTGGAAGCAAACTTGTGAAAGGAAGTTGGCTGCACTCAACCACTTCCCCATATCATTAGCACACTGGAGATCCAAATCAAATTAACTCAGAGAAAAATTTTAATTTTAAAATGAATGTTCCTCAAACATCCTTTTTATTGGGTGGAACAGTTCAATTTGCATATCAAAACAGCACATACAGAAAATTATCATTTGAATTATTTAGCCTAGGTAATCACAAATTTTATCATAATTTAATTTCCCTTAAAAATAACCTAGTAACATGAACTTTTTGAGATAGCAATTTACCTAAAATGTACTGCACACATCAAATATTACAAGTTTTTATTTTTACTAGATGTTTTAATAAAGTTCAACATCAGAGAACTATATTAAATTAAATAAAAAAAAGTTGAAAACTTTTCATCTGAAACAATCCTGCCAGTGAAATACTAAGTGCAGTTGACAAATACAGGATGCAATTTAAACCAAATGCCTGCAGACAACCAGGGCCATGCTAAGGTCTGTTGGTTCAACACCAGTTTGGGATGTGAAGCATTATATGTTCAACAACTGTCACAGTGATATATAACTGTGATATAATACTGAAATTTACAGTAAATATTAAAGAACACAAAGAACAATCTGGTGCTTTGGATATTTGAGTAAACCTTCTGCTCTAATGTTTTGATCACCACAGCCAGAAAACCACCTACAAAAAGTCTTTCTTGATACACTGCTTATTATTAATAAATGTAAGTGTTGTACTGATTATTAATTCTAGTAATTTGAAAAGAACTTGAAACTGAAAATTAAATTTTCATTTTTAAAAATGCTACAATGAAATCATTTGTGAGATGAAAGAACAATAGTTTTAGGGAAATTTCTGTGAACAATGAACAATCAATCTTATTACGTTTTAACAAAACTAAAACTGTGTGTCTCTAAAAAAAACTTACAATGGTTCTGAAATACTTTTGCAGAGATTTTCCTCACTGTATGAACCTGTGCATGCTTTGTTTCATCGTTCATTTAAAAACAACATTAAAAAGCATTTAACAGTAAATCTTTCCAATAAACAAGAACCACATTTTTTCAAGCATGATTTCTGTTATGGTATCAACAGGTAGAATGGAACACTGCACCAACACGTTTTCCAGCTGCTGCCATACGGTTGTATTCCTTCACTGCCTCCTCGGTAGGCCGCACTATGACGTTGGCATGGTTGTTCTTCACATAGTCTACAGTAGTCTGGGGGACCTGCAGCACACTCTGCATACCTCGGCTGATCACAATGGTATCTGCACCTGGAACAAAGTGTACAATCAACAAACAATTAGATACATCATGTTATATCTGCACAATACTTTGTGCCACCAGACTGTAGTAAATATGTAAATAACAGACATTTCACTTATTCCCTTAAAAACTATTTTTTCAAGATTATCATTATACCTAATTAGCATTAAAAATCATACTTTGTGACTTGAACTCAATTTACATCATACAAATTGAAAATAATATTTCCCCAAAACGGAATGTTGTTTTGGAAAACAAAATATTCAGTTTTGTTTAAATGAATTCAGAGAGTAATTATACTTCAAAGTCTTAGTTTCAAACTCCTGACCCAATAGCTTGTCACATATGTCCTGCTGGTTGACTGAGTTTATGTTGACAATTTTTGTATTGATATTAAAATATCTGCAAGCTTGATCAAGATTTGTATACTGTATAGTGTTATCACTTATATAAACTCCAGTTATGAACTGCCTAGTATTTCATGAGCTGGGTGGCTGAGAGGTGGGGTTGGAGGGATTGTAGCATGATGCTGTACACACCTCTCTTTAACAGTTCCTCCAGATCAGCAGGCTGAACACCAGGGTTGTGCCCTGTCCCCGTCTCTCTCCAGTCCCACTCTCTGCTGCCTCCTGGCCACACCTGGACAGCACAGTAATACAAACATCTCAATACTGGAAACCCATCTGCTGACACATACATTGTCAGAATTCTACAGTTAACATGGTTAGGCTTTGAAAACCATTGGGAAACACAGTTATGTGTAAAAACATATTGTACTATAGTAATTAAGCTTTTCCACTGTAATCACAGCCTTAACTAATGCTGCATTAATTAAGAATAAAAATAAACATTCAGCTTTCTCACTTCCTATCAAAACAGTTTTCATTATTTATTCATTCATTTCATTTTCTTACAATTATTAATTTTTCAACATTATCACTATTACATTTACAAGTAGTAAGTTTTAAGTCAGAGGGACATTTCATTGGACTTCAAAGTCTTGCATTTGCTGTTTTAATCTTGATGAATCGCACTGGGATTGTGCAAAATGGCACGCCACTATATACACGTACATATCGTTAATATGTCTGCACACTGACGCAACTCACTGGCACTGGGCTGCCTGCATACTAGATGTACTGTATGAGGGCATTATTTACCTTACAGTCTTTATACACTTTCCCGTCTACTTTCATCCTCCCCCACGATAGATCAGTCACTTGGGGAGACGTCATATCGACTGGTAATGCTTGCACACCGAAATAGTTATCTTGCAAAGATAAAACAGCACAAACTACTATAAGCAACATATTTATACATGATTTATTTATGTTTTGGTTTGTGCCTGTATCATACTTCCGGTAATTTTTCTTAGTATCGGCGCAGTATTAGTGTCTGTTTTCGAGTTACAATCAAAGTAGGCAGGGTAAGTTGCCCCAGGTGTGTAAAAAACGAGAGCGTCTCCATAATCCAAAGGTTCAATGGTCCGAAAAATTGTATGCACGCGCCTCTATTGAACCTTACTTTATTTCCAGTACACTAAACACGTTATTCATGCATAAATTCTGACTATCGAACCTTCGGGCCAGTGATGGACTAATTGCTACGGTGTTAATCTCAGTATGGAAAGAAACAATCTCTCTCTCTCTCTCTCTCTCTCTCTTTCTCTCTCACACACACACTGAATATCATAAATAGGGTGGGAAACTGGATTTCAATTAAATTATACCTTTGGTTTGTTCTTTTTCAGTCCTCATTTGTAAAGTCAGCGGGAAGAAAATGGATGGGCCTCAAGTAAGGATAAAAAACTTAGATTATACATAAAAAAAAAAAAAAAATCCTGCAACTGCAGTTTAGTTCTACCTTGACAATTTGTTTACTAGTCTAAAGATACTGGAGTAAATGCTGTTCTAATAGGCACTTTCTTCCTTTTTTTTTAACTTTAAAGAACTCATTTATTTGTTTGTTTGTTTTTTTGCCTGAAAAGTCCATACAGTCATATAAAGAAGATAATGCATTTGCATTTATTGATATATTGTTCTTGGTATGCTAACCACATATGCTACTGGGGTATAAATATCACCTGTCTTTTTCTTCTCATTTAAAAATGGGTAACACTAAAAATGTGCATTACAGCTCAACATAAACATATTACTAGGTAATTAAAGGGCCACTTGTAATTTCTCACCAAAATGAAGTTCTCTTAGCAGGTTTGAAAATCCACAACAACAGTATGTACTGTACGTCCTGTAAAGCTTTTTATATGTTCCAATTCAGACTCTAAAGACATACAATTATCCTTTTAAATATTTTTTTAAAGTTTACCTTGCTCTCCACTCCAGGAAAATTCATTTTGGCTGGAAAATCCCATGAAATGTCCCTTTAAAATTGTTGATCCAATCTAACAAATTGGTATGATATATTTATTGTCAGATTGTCAGCCATATTGGCAACTTTCTGCTAGTGGCTGGGGGAAATGGCAGATGCCTTAATTGACAGAAATGAATGGCCTAAACGTGCTGATATTTTTTCAAGTTGAATCCACAGTATTAATAACCTAACAATATATGTTGCTTTTGTATCACCCCAACTTCTTGCAAATAATTTTTTCCTGTGTTTAATTTAAGTTTACTCACATCTAGAGTCATTTTGTCTAGTGTATTGTGCTGTATGGCTCATTTTAGTGTGACCATATGAAAAATATCTCCTGTGAAAATTGAAGCAATTGGTCATATTGTCTTGCAGGTTAATCAGTTAGTCAGCCCTCAGAGTGACAGACCTGTGAAGCCCAAACAAAAAAGAAACAGACGAAAGCTTGTTCCCATTGAAGTTCAAAAGGCCAGAAAGTTAGAAAAAGACAGACAAAGGAGCAGAGAGACGGTTCATATTGGCAGGCAAATAGAGAGATGGAATGCTCTGAGGAAGGAGCTACAAATAAAACATGAAGTGTTGGCAGAGATTCTCTTAGATTTGTGAGTATTGTTATGTATTTACGTATCAATAATGTTATACAAACCCTATATTTTGATTGGTTAAGGTAACAGTGTGATTATTTTCAATGAGTTCTCTATGACAGATTCTGTTATGCATTGTGTAAAAGATTTTTTTTTTCTGTCTCAATTAATGTCAGACACTTGCCATTTCTCTCTGAACTTGTCATGAAATACACGTACAGTGACATCAAGGGCAGACCCAGAACTTTTTCTGGACAATTTTTCAAGTGACTTTGAAATAGTCTTTGCACCTCACAAGCTTAAATATAGATATTGGGTGCAGATGTTTATAGATAAAACCTAAATCTTTTTTTTTTTTTTACTAGTGCCACCAGCATGACTGCTGGCAGTATATATATGTAAATAAGTTTATTAAAACATGGCAACCAAAAGGTTGAAGTTATACATAAAATGGAGTGAGAATAAAATTTACAAATTATTGCTGTCAAATTCTGTCAGGTAGAGGTATTCATATGGATACTTAGTCATTTTTCTTCTCAGATATCTTGATACATGTATCAACAATGATAACAACAATGATTTCAAAACTTTCCTGTTGCCTAGGCCCTTTGGATATGTTGTCCAATATTCATGTCAGTCAAGTAGCTCACTTGTTGTTTATCCAAGTAGATCAGATAATTTAGATAGCTACTTTTAATGCCATTGGGACGTAATATTGAATGACCTCTTTGGAATCTGTCAAGTATTGAGGGAAACTGGTAACACGATGGGAATTATTAGTCTTACATACTTCTGCAAACATGCCAAGAATTTTTTTAATGGGAAGTTCTGAGCGGTTTCCAGAAACCCAAGAAAAACCCCCTGTATCTGCCTCTGGTTACACATACATGTACACCCACCAGCCACATGTGTACACTATATCCAGTATCTTTTCACTTTTCAGTGTTGTCCCAGTCTGTGGCAGAACACAGATTTAAGACCAAAGAAAAAAGAAAAAAAGTTTGTTCATTTATATCAATATCTTGAAATTTCTATCATAATGACTAAAAACCCAGATCCTATTCCTATCTGAAGTTTTATTTTGTTTTAAAACTTGTGTATATGACATGATTTATGTTTTATACTTTTTTTATTATGTTTCAATTAGGTATTTCAAACATGCTGGCCCTAAGACTGAAATTGATGACACCAGAGGTCAGTATGAGTCAGGACAGGACAATGGATATAATACTCCAGAGTCATTTTATACAGATCATCTTCATGTTTCATGGGATAATCCCGATCAAGGACAGACATATTTTTCAGACCTTTTCAATGTTTCTGCAGGTCAAGATCCAGATAGAAAGATGCATAAACAAATTGTCAGCCAAGATGAAAAAAGTGGAAAGTATTTTGAGGAGGATGATATAGACAAGGGAGGTACTGATGTCCAAGAAAAAGAAGATGATGATGATCTTTCTGTACCAAGTGATGAAGATATTGAGACAGATGAGTTTAGCAAAGTTGCTGAGGAAAGTGATGATCTTTATGTTCCAAGTGATGAAGATCTTGAGACAGATGATGAAGAGTTTAGTGAAGGATATAATTTCTATGAACCTGGAGACAAAGAATATCAACAAGGAAAACGAAAATGCCAAAAATGTGGCAAGTTTATCTGTAAGTCAGGATTTAAGAGACATCAAAAAGTGCATGAAAAGGACAGAAAGATGGAGTGCAAATTCTGTGGCAGTTGTTTTGAAAGTGTGGAGGAATTCAGTGCACACAACCATGAAACTGTGCCCAAGCATGAATGTCAGTTCTGTGGAAAAAATTTTAAACTGTACAAAAAATTTAATAAACATGTAAAAACATGCCAAGAAACCAGAGAAAATGGAGAAGTGAAAGAATCTTGCACTTGCAAGTTTTGTGGTAAAAAATATTTGTGTGAATCAAGCTGCAGGAAACACGAGAAAACTCACAAGACAGGACCTTTTTATTGCCAGTACTGTAAGAAAGAATTTGAGTTTAAACGTGTTGCTAAAGCACATGAAAGAACTCATGCAGAAGCAAAAAAATACATTTGCAAATATTGTGGGAAAAAATTTGCCATAAAATATTGTTGTCAGGTACATGAAAGATCACACACAGCAGATAAAACAAAGGAAACGCAGAATAAAAATTCATTGTTATGCCATTTTTGTGGCAAAGGTTTTGCAGCAAGTTTTATGTTGCAGTTACATATAAGAAGTCACACGGGAGAAAAACCTTTCAAATGCCAAACCTGCTTTAAATCATTTTCTGATAACAGAAGACTTAAGCGACATATGTTAATTCACACAGGTGAAAAACCATATCAGTGCAAGTTCTGTGAGAAGAGATTTGTACAACAAGGTGCTTGTGTGAGCCATATGAGAGTTCACACAGGAGAGAAACCTTACAAATGTCACTACTGTGAGAAAGCTTTTTCACATAATGTCAGTCGTAAGGCACACGAAAAATCTCATGAAGACATGTAAACTGAAAATAAAACTATATTGGTTTAATTCTTATAGTTTACTGAAGAATTGTTTACATAGTGTTAAAAACAAAATATTTCTGTTGTATGTTGATAATAGTGAAAATAAAAGAAAATATTATTATAAAAAATTTATTTCTGGTTGTCAAAAAAGTTATGTTTAATGGTAGTTCAAAAACTTAAAAATATAAGATTTATATGAAATATTTTAAGTATCTTTTATTTAGTATAATATACGCTTAGAAATGACTGATTTCCCCTCTATTTACCATTATTTATAATTTTCCTGAGTTTTTTCATCTTTCAGTAAGTTTTTAATAGTTCTGAATAGTTTTATTGAATGTATTCTCTTGCACCCACAATAGTGTGTGGTATTCTTTTTATTTTCACACTCATGTCCATTATTTTTCTAAATTTGTTGATTACACTTTTTTTAATCATGCTCTTTTAATCATTTTCAAACCAAAGCAAAGCATATCAAATGCAACTTCTTCCCTAGTATAAGACCTACTTTTAATGTACAGACACACAGTACCTGTAGTTGTACATGTAGCCGTCACCCAGGTCTGGCATTGGCATAATGTCATACGTTTGGTTGCCATGTACTTCAAAGATAGCACGATTATAGGAAAACTATTTGACCTTTAGTCTTCAAACCAACAGAACTGATAAATACTAGTGAAGTACAGGTCAAGTTTTAAATCAGCTTGATTTTTTAATCGTGTATTTAAACAGATGACACATTCCGAGAAGAACTGGTTGACCAGTTGTTTTCAAACTTGAAGGAATGATGAAAGTTACTTAAATACAGGTCGGTTATGAAAACCAGCCTAATCGGATTATTTTTGCCAAACGTAATGCTGTTTTTTTTCAGCATATACTATACGCATTGCAGATAACACATTTCAAGGAAAACAGACATGTCTAATTTTAATAACAAGTTGAATGTTTCTCTTAATGGGCCATGTCATAGACCCCATTCCCACAGATTTTAGATCTATCTATCCCTGTGGGGAGTCTCACTAAATTACTGTCAGCTTAGCCGGCTTAAATGTCTGTCCCGCCTACTAGAAGCTGGAAGGGGGTAATTAACTACCGTGCGCGCTCAGCTGACTGCAATTTAGTGTGAACCCCCCAGGGAGTTAGGTCGATCCGGATGGATCGATCTAAATCTCTGGGAATGCACTCATAGTTTTAAAAGAAATTTTAGGAACCTTTTATTCAAAAAATATTTTAGCTTATTTTGTTCTTCTTAATTACGTTTATATTACATTTTAATTAATCTTCGCTGTTTTAGTTTTTATATGTAAAGAGTGCTGAGACGCATATGCAGCACAGTTTTAAGAAATAAAAATATTATTATTATTATTTTACAGTGACAGAAAGCAGATTTTAGGTAAAAAATGGAAGAAAAAAGAAAAAAATTTGTTTGACGTTTGTATATAGCTCATTACTCTATAAGCAGAGAAAACCCAGAAACCAACAATGACCAATAATACGCACTCGAAGAGGATTGCTGTAAAAATGCAACAACGGACTGGAAAACGCCCCACAATATTGACGACACAAGAGCTTTGACAAGTTTTAAAGAAAGGCACTTTTGAAAAGTACAGTATATTCATTCTATAATTTTATACATTTCACATATAAACTTAACAAAATGTTAACGACCTTAAATCTTGAATATTATGTTCTTTAAAGAAAGTTCTATACAAGTTGCACATAGGCCCTACTGTGCATTCCTTAAAGAAAGATCTTCACAAGTTCTTACATTTGATCCAACACGAAGTCCAATCTCCGCTGCAATCTTCCTACCCAACTTTTGAACATTCATCCGACATTGACGTAATGATTCCAGTTAAGAAGTGCCTTATTCTGCTTGAGTATTTATAGACACGAGACTATTATTGTACATAAAGCTGGGGTAGTTGGATGATGACTTCATTTCAGACTTGATATTCTATATCAGATGAGGAAAAACCTCAAGTTACACTTTCCTCGCTTGTTTTGCCTCCTGTGTGGAAAATTTTCGTCGACGGTCTAACTGTATTGTACATGTAGAGTATCTAGTGTTATTGCTTGTCGAGAGAGGAGAGGGAAGGGATATCCATGGTTTGCGGCATTGATCTGCACTGACAAATTGTTTTCATTTTTAAAGATTGGATTTTTTTAAATATTGTCGCTGAAAATAGTTTATTTCTTCGTATATTAGTGAATTATCAAAGTTATTTTCTTTCAATGTAGTATAGAATGTACCTTTGAAATCAAGCCCTACCTGTACAGTTTGTAATAAAACATTAAAATATTTACACATTCAGGTACTTTGATAGAATCTCTCAACTTTGACGTGGAATGTTATCTGAAGTGATAGAATCGCCATATTGCCCTCGTGGCGTCTGTTTTTCCCACCATGTTGATTTGAATATACCACATCATCAGATATCTTGCCATGACTAGAGGGTGAAGAAAATATGAAATGGCGAGAAGCAAATGGTAACTTTCTGATAACCAGCGGACTTATTGTTGACAAACCAGTATTGCCGAAGCCTCGACTTTGAAGGTGATGAGAGTGGACATAATTCTCTCTCCAAGCGGACGCAAGCCCAGTGCAGCAGCCAGGTAGGGCATTTTAATTGTTAAAACATTGTTTTGTGGGCATTGATAAAACAGCACAGTCGTCTAGGTACAATTCACCACCGTGTCTTTATAAAATATGTCTTCTAAGAACTGATTAACGAACATATTATCAGGATCGAGACGTGCCCGCTGCCTTGCACAAATGAACTTGTCTACGGGATACGAGTCCCACACTTCCTCCCTCAAGTCTTTACCGTACATCTGAATTAATCTGGGCCACGTGGGGCGAGATGAGGGAATATCTTTGAGCTCCTTGAGAACCTACAAATAAACAGAACAGTTCGGTAACGTTTCTATATAAATTTGAAAACTGCATTATTTAAGCAGCAATTTTTCCAGTAATTTCATAGTAAGGCACTTTCTCAATCGATAGCTCTTGGGTGTAAGTGCCTTACTTAACCAGTGCTAATTGAAATAGATCATGTTCTATAGATAAACGCATAACATACTTGCATAACAATGATACTGGTAAAAAAAAACTTCAAGTTAATTTTTCATAAAATTCTTATTTATACTTAACCTCTTTTGTGAACTGTGTGTATAATGGATAAGAGTAGGCGTGTGCCAACAGCTCTACATAGGAGACGTAGTAGCCGGTAGTCTCGGGGCCGTAGTTGTTGGTACACAGCAGGCAGTCTTCACTGCCCCTGACCACACGGACAGAGGCAGTGGCCACAGGGAAATGGGGATAGGCGTAAGCGTACTCTTCCGCTTTGGCGACAATGATCTAAAATCAATATAATTTTCATTTGGCAAAAAGCAATTAAATTCATACAGATGTAGTTTAATTTTCAGGATTAAGGATACCAGGCCTTTCAAATATTTGATATTGCTAGTTGGCTTATAGTGTGTTACTTTCCTTCTTTTGTATCTTCACGTGTTTTGGGTCTAGGTTTGGTGATGTATTTACTAAACCCCATTATCTGGTGTTTATATTCATTATCATAATATTAAACCTGTCCATTTTGACAAATGACAAAATCCATATCAAAAGTTGTGTTTGGTTTTATCTTTCCGGGCAAAAACAGAGCTTCGGTGAGCTTTTGTGCGTTTGGGGCACATAAAATCAATTCTAAATTCAAACTGGCTAAAATCTATTTCATAACAGTGAAAGAAATGATAAAAATCAACAGACTTACTAAATAACGATATTCATATGATATTAAAATATAAAAAACAACTATGTATGCAAAAGCAGACTTTTTATTTTAATGACAAAAATAGGTTAATTAAGTATGGTTGTCTTCATAAACGATATAACACATATATAGCTAGAAAAAACTGGACACACCTTCAACGCAGCGATAGTGTTTGCAAAATCATCTTTGTCTTTTAGGGCAATCTCCGTGGAATATAACAGCGCCTGGATTGTTTCGTCAGAGTGTCTGTAGCCTTCTACACTATAAAAATAATCTGGACCGGGAGGAAGGAACATCCTTGCCAAGTCACCATTACTCTGAATTCAGACAAAAATAGAACCTCTGATCGAATAGTCGACTACTGCATGGAGTATAAAGCAGGTCTACATAAACAGATCTTTGTCTTTCCGATTCAACGTCATACATGTAGTGGGATGTATTAATGATCTTTTAAAATGCAAAGAAGGTATAAAAGCATATCCCGGTGTAACAGGCCTAAAAACACCCTTGGTCCCGTCTTTACCTAGGGTTAAATAACCCTTCGTTAGATTATACTCTGGTTCTTTTCAGGCCTCCTAAAAATATTTGCAGTTGATTGAAGCCCTTTCTTGGGATTCTACAACCAAAACGAGTTTATAAAATAGGGCCAGCATGTCTATTTTATATTGGCCGGCAGATGATAATTTGAATGCCCGCTGTGGTTCAGCGGGGAGAATATTCTCGGTTTGTGACCGGTTTATTATAGACGATGGGCAACATTTATCACGTCTCGATAACAGATTGATCATCCAATCATAATACTGTTTAAATTAGCCACAGCTAGGTTATTTACTTTCTCGAGTATACAATAGTTTGTCATATGGCTGTTTATTGTTTATTCACTGGGATATACTCTGGAATATTACACCTGGATAAAATAGTTCTCAGAAGACTTCGTATTTCCTTTTTTAATGATTTCAAACACGCATTACAGGAGTTACTTTAAAATACAGAAAGGTCTCTAATGTTTGACGGTATCCCTACGTTCAAC
The DNA here is from genome assembly GCF_001039355.2 of Lingula anatina. Next base: position 22,150 of record NW_019776132.1, on the reverse strand, counting down.
TTTAACCTAAATGCGGTTAAATGTTCAAAAGCGCATTTTCTTTCCTTACATTAAATCTGACTGTAATTACGTAAAATAAAAAACTCTGTTTAGATGCGCATAATTAAAATATACACGTTAATTTTCAAATGTTATGACATGAGTTGCCATTTATCTTTGATATGAGTTACCAAACCATTGTTTTAGCCCAAAACATCCTATGTGCCCACCTTGGTATCTGTGTGGGTGAAATTTTTCCCCTCCCGCTGCGGTCTGACAGTGTGGTGTAGTGGCCGCACTGTGTTGTACCGGGTCACATTCACCTTGCTGCCCTCCTCAGCAGACAGCGGCTTCAGAGTTCTGTAATATTTGACCATAATGTAAAAATACTAATTAGATTTAAGGAATCGAGTTGTTCAACAGTCTTCCCTCCCTATTTTTTTGTTTTGTTTTGTTTTGTTTTGTTTTTTTAGAAATCACATGTGACGGGTATCCTATTGTATATATTTCGTTTTCTTTAAGACTCCACCTTCTAGAGCATGGAACTCAGCTTGGCTACTTAAGGTGATTGTATTCTTTATCCCTCAAGCCCAATGTTCAGGTCAAGTCCAAAATTTCTTAATGTTATAATCAAGCATGCATCTGAATATATAGATTAAAAAAACCCTAATCTTCTAATGATATCTTTCTGGTCATGCATAAAGATACAATACTGCGATTCTAAATTTTGAATGTTTTTTTTTTAATGTGACTTTGGAATACTATTGAATAATATATATTTATACGTCTTTTCACTCTGTTCAGCCATCTCACTAATATCAACTAACTGGCGTTTTTTTGTTCTTCCTAATAAAGGCCTTGCATTCCTAAATCTTGCGGCCCTAATTCAATTTCATTCTTTTCATTCAGATGCTTTTTTCTTGATTTGCTTTTATTTTTCTTACATATGTACATTTTGTGGTTTGTATATAAAAAAACAATATTTTGTTCCTCCATTACATGGAGTAATTTTCATCATCTTGCATCAACATTTAACTATAAATAGTAGCTTCTCATATTTTGTGAATCAAATGGAATAAATGTCGAATTAAATACGAAATCCGACATAAAGCTCATGTAAGTATACAGAGTACAGACTTATTCACAGTTGCGTCTTTATCACTATTAGTAACAATAAAACATACATACTTTATCCATACATGATCTTTCTCTGCCTTCCACGTTGTTGGCATGTGACCACGGTCATTGAAATATGTCATTTCCGATTCTGTTGCTGACGTCAGTGGTGCCCAGTAAAAAAATACAAACATGTTGGTTTCATCACTTAACTCCTGCAGCAGTGCCGTGCTGTTATACAGACTTTCCTCCACGGTTGCCCATTTGTTATAGCCTGCTACAATCCTGATCGGATATACCTATATATATATATGTGTATAGATTAAAGCAACTGAATTGTTCAACAGCCCCCTTGCTCTGTGTGTCATGAGGTTTATTGTGTTTAATCTAAATTGAATAAATAAAAGAACTAACAAGAAGAATTATTACGAAGAATGCCTAAAACTTATTTCAGATGAAGACGTTCTAAAAGCGGTATTCACTGTACTAAAGTTATTTATTAACAGATTTTGGATTTTCTTTTAACTATATGAAATGATGTTTATTTACGTAAACTTAGGCCACCAGCCTATATTACATTACAGTAAAAGTAAATAAACATCATTTCATCATCTGTGAATAAATAACTTTAATACAGTGAAAAATAAAAAAATAAATAAAAGCGGTATGACCTTAGCAAAATGAAGTTTGCAGCAACGAGTTTGCAGGAGTTTGCAAGAAAAAAATTCTTGCTGCTAATTTGCAGCTATATTGCAGCAAACTTGCTGCTAATTTGCAAGAAGGAATTGCAATTTGCTGCAAATTTGCTACAACTTTGCAGCAGGTCTGATATTTCGCTAAGGGGAATCATGGTTAAGTGTTACATTACCAAAGCACGGGGGGAGGTAACTTTTTCATGTTGGCCAAAAACTGGTTAATGGTTGATGAAACACTGATATATATAAAACAGAAATTACACCATCCTCGACATGTGCACATGCACGCGCACACAGACATCGGGGTGCAGGTGTGTGGGGATAAATAAGGAGTCCGCCTGCGTCGAATATTTATGGTAAACAGTTCTTTTCAAGAGGACAAATGTAAATGACAACATACCGTGATTGTGACGTCATATATAATCCCGCACATTCCCAGACAAGCCACCAGTGCGCGCATAGCCTCTTTGTGGTGATACACATTATAGGACTTAAGTTCTCCTTCACTGTTGATTACTCTCATGGCAACGATGAAATTATTCTCTATTGGATAGTGAGATCCACTTCCCTAAAAGGGGAAAATACTTTTAACGTTTTCATATGTGTATGTGTATTTGTCAATAGAAACTAACAATGCAACTATTACAAAGATGCAATATTTTGATCTAATAATATACTAAAATTATAGTGCAAACTGTTGTTTGGACCCAGCTGGTCTCCACAGTAAGTCCTGTCGTTTACTCTTTTATTACGTTGGCTTACACCTCAAACTTTCAGTGGTAACAATTGCTTTTAAGTCCCTGGTGGTTGGGCCCAGGCCAGGGCCAGACCCGCTACCATGACAACGCAAATAGGAAAACTTCACCAAAAAAGTCATTTTTTGTAACAACACAACATTCAAACACATTTCAAGGGTCTCATAATATGAATGTTTAAGTTTGATCAGTTTATAGCAACCACGATTTTGAGCCTATCACTTTCAGTACTTTTGTCACGACAACAGAAAAAAAAAAAAACATTGGAATCGGATATAACTCCACACTGCGCAATGGTTTTAACTTATTTGGAAATTAATAGCTTTGGCACAGAAAGTTTTGTAAAAGCCATGTGATAATGATTCATGATACTGATCCAAATGCGCAATGCCGGTGCCTGGTTTCAGAATGTGCAGAGTAGCTAATACATGGACAGTTTACGTGGTTCACTGCCACTGACCAGACTAAAGACAACCTACGTGTGAGGAGGTGCACAGTGAGCCCACTACGGTCGGCGAGATGGACCCAGGCCCGGTTAGCTGGGTCAGATTGTGGCTGATCAGGAAGTTGTCGAAGTCAAAGAACCGGACGCTGGTAGAAACTGTGACGGAGGTATGACCTTGCCAGTGGTTCTGAAATATTCATGAAATTTTTCTGTGAACTTCAGCATTACACTAGAATTATCATTGTATCCATACAAGTAACAATGATAATATCTTTGAAAAAACTACATTTCACCTGTTATCCTGTTAAGTATTTTCCGTGGCAGTGAAGTGAGGTATTTGAAGGGTCACCTTGCAACTATTTTGTTCAAAATGCTGCGTATTTTTGACAAGCTAATTATCAGCTTACAAAATCGATTAACTGCCCCAAAAGCATTAAAAACAGAATTATGTGATTTTATTTTATTTATCCATTTGTACTTTGAATATTTTATTTCATTTATCCGTTTGTACATCGAACATTTTTATGATTCATATAAAAAGTATGTTATTTATTTTTTTGAAAAAGTCAGCAATATTGTTTTCCTAACCGGTGGGTTGAGCTCCAGGAGTGGCCCATCATGTCGTGTCATGTTAAGGGTGCTCATCAAGATGTGACCTGGATCGGCAAACAGTGGGCTCCAGGAGTAGCCCGCTCCTACTGCGCGGATACGCAATCCCAGTTTCCTAGCTGCTCTTATAACCTGGGAAATTACACTTTTGCCATCAGTGGTTTATTTTCTCTGCTGATTTGGTAACATTTTAATGTTATCCTGCATACTTTAAGTAATTTAAGATATACAGTACGTGAATGTCTAAAAACCAATTGTGCACATATGTATGTTGAGTTGATAGTAATGCACAACATAAAGCGTACACATGTAGCTAGCTACCTGCTGCACGTGGAGTAAAGAAGTCGGCGCCACGAAGAGAACGTCAGCAACGACCTGGCTTTCCGCCCAGTTAGTAAATGTTCGGACCTCTACCTGGGGCTCGCTACCAATCAGCGCCTGCAGTTGTTCTTGGGTTGAGGCAGATGAAGGAGTCGTGGCTAGTAGAAACGTTAACACAAATAGAGTTTGTCGGGAAAAGTAAAATGAATCTATGAAAATAAGTTAGGAAAGTAGAAAAATGATATCGCGCACATCGTAACCACATGGATAAAAGTTTGTTTTTAAGAATAATTAATAAACAAATTTAAAAAAGAATATAAACCTTGATTGAGTTGAAGGACCTATAACAATGAAAACTGCTCACCTATATTAGTAGTGGGGAGGTCACTTGGCTTTGCTGCTTCTCTGGTAACATACGTGCTGCTCCAAAATACTTATGAAATATGTACGAAAGGTATATAACAGTTGTGCATGTGACAGACGCTGACAGAATAGAATTTTTAAGAATGTTTTTTTACTACATAAATATTTTATTAAAAATATTAATTTGTCTCAGATACAGGAGCACAAAAAAGTTGATTTATAGCATGAGAGGAAGAGAGAGGGTATGTTCACCTATAACTAACACCAAAATGACTGTGGTGAGAATTAGGTTGAATATTAAGAATCCACAGAAGCATTTTGCCTTGGAACGTAACCCAATGTCATCGTGTTGTGTGGTTCTCTCTACGGGTTCGGAATGTTTGTAAGAGTTCTCGACGTCGATTCCGCTTTCCATGCTTTCATTTTTATCTGACCCTGCCCTATATTTGATACTATAGATCTGAACTGTATCCTAGAAATAAAAGTAAGTTTGTCAAACGCCAAAATGTATTAACACATTTGTGCTTTTCCCATGATAAATAAATGATATTCAAGATACTGACCAAGAGAGAAATAAGCCGTAATCAAGAAATACAAGTGGTTTTCGTTTGATTTAGATCTAATTTGTAACGACTGGCCCGCGTCTTAAGTAATTACAGTAAAAGACATGGCATTAAATAAAAAAAGTTGTCCATGATTAAACACGACGCATTTATGTCTGTATATTTCGACAATTCCAATGTGACATAGTATTTTGATACTCTTTACATCGACTGGTAGTGACCCGGAATAACACTGTTGCTATGGTGGTGGTGGTGGTGGTGGTGGAGGGGGGGGGGGTACTGCAAAAGTGCCAGTTTTTTATATTCACATATTTATTGATATGCATACTAAAATGTACATGTAACTTCCCTGTACACTGTTTATAGGGACCGCACACTTTTTCTAATTAAGCAGACACACAGAGATATCTACATATGAGTATGAATAAACCATTACTCATGGGCGTAACTAGGCATACACACGGATGCACTGTGCGTACAATTTTTTGGCCAACCATGATATTATTTTATATAAATTTAGTGTATTTTTCACGGAATATAAAAGAAAATCCTCTGCTTATTAAAGTCACCTATATGTACAAATCCTCTGTATCAATTGTATAGGCACAATTGTTCTGACCCCCCCTCCCCGTCTTGCAAACTGAGGTAAACAATGCCTGTAACCTTAACAAGTCCTATCTTAATCGTCAATCTAACTGGAACTTTTTTTACCTCTTAATTGGAGGGTTCAGTGGCCCTCAACTCTTCTGTACCCTCTTTCTTGAGAATATATTGAACACATCTCACTGGCGATATTTATCTCAGGTAAAAATCTGCCTGAGTGTTATTTTCAAAGAGCAGCTCCCGCAACCCTGGGGGCACTAGATAAAATCCGGACACCAGGTTCAAGAAGGAGCTATACATGTAGAAACAAAGGAAGAATTTTTCCTGCAAAGCTTCAAATAATTTTGACACGGACTTGACCCAGCTTACCCCTCCAAACTAACAGGGTGACATGGGCAATTTTTACACACAAATAATGAAACTTAGATGTTTCAGAGCTCTGTCATGTTGTACAATTGGTTGTTTTTGGGAGCCATGCATCCACATGTAAGGTGAATGAAACCGTATGTTAGTTCAACTCAGAGGTGGATCCAGGATTTTTTGAAAGGGGTTCCACAGCTAGCCTCCTTTTAAATAAATATACCGTACCGTTCTGGGTAATAAGAATATGGAAACTTTTTTAATTGCGAGAATATTTCTGACTAAATGATGATTTTATTATTAATGGAAATTAAGCTGCGATGTGTGGTACGTATGCTGTAATTA
>NW_019776132.1:0-15181 GCF_001039355.2 Lingula anatina | reverse complement strand
GATGCCTCGCTTTACTGGGCGAAGATAATAAAGCAGTAGACATGGAAAATATATAATATTCGGTATATGACCTGGGAATGCTATAATTTTCCCTTGCTTTCTTATTTTGGGACATGGAAAAAAGGGTAGAAGAGGGTGCTATCCGTACCCTATCAGGAACCCAGTATTATGATCGTGATGTCTTAGCAGCCACACATACTCTTCTTAATCATACCGGCATAGTTTGCAATATATTCTTACCAGGTGGGGTCGTTAATGATGCCGATTTTTTTTGGGTGGTTACACAACAGACGAAGCTGTTGCTCTATGGTGCCCAGTGACCGTTGGAAGAGGCAGCCTGCTTCAAAAAAACATCGAAGACGGTTTCTTCCCTATGCTAGGTGAACCTTACTCCAAACTGTTCAATTTCACCATTTAGTTGCGCTTGGTCATACCTTGTATTGGAAAAATTCAACAGTAGCTGACCGACTGCGGTAATTCATTACATTTAGTCTACCTCCTCTGCCATACCCCCTTAAATAGCCTCTTCTCGGACCCTTGCTACGACCTCTTCGTCTAATTTGACAAATTTCACACCATTCTTGACTGTGGATCATGATAACTTGCTCGCTGTGCGTCACAAGTGCCTAATGCTTCAAATACGAGATAATCATAAGTTTCATACACCCAAAATTTAAAATCACTAATCTGTGGAATTTTTCAACTCTGAGATATATTTTAGATCTTTCTTTTTCTCAAATATTTCATTGTTCTGTATTTGCTTGTCATATCTAATGTAATTAATAATTCAAGTGAAATTTACTGAATAAAATATCATGTACATAATGGGCAAAATAGTGGAAATCCGGTGGGGTCGTTTACGACCTCAGCACTATTTTTTTGTTTCTAGAATAAAAATCATAAATGATACCAATGCTGCGAAAATTTCTCATGAAAGCTGATAAAAAATGTGACAAATTCAGTTTCATGGCAAAATAAGGTATAATAAAAATGTACACTAATAGATACGTGTTTAGGGTGGTAAACGACCCCACCCGGTATGAATAGGGTTGTTTAACTTTTTTCATTGAACGAATTGGCCTACGCTGTGCACTGTGTCATACAATAAGGTTGGTTACATGTTACCCTCTACCAAGGTTACAAATGGATTCTTCATTAGGTATTCACAGATATGTCTCTAGCTAATTCATGACAAGATTCTCTGCTGGAGAAAAGCGCGCATAATTAATTTGCAGCCCTGGCAGAGGGTAGCTCCTCCAGTAGACCCCGACCCCGGACTCCATACTGCCTGGGGGACAGGAATGCGGAAGTTCGAGGACCCAGTGATAACCGTGGGAGGTGGGAAAATGTTTTGATGAGAACGGTTCGTGACAAAATTACAAATTACATCTTAATGGTTGTATCAATATGTGTGGGTCGGTAACGCAAGGGGAGGCGGGTTTAATTCTCTTGTTCCATTCCATCATCTTCCCTCACATCCATGGCTGCCACAGGTAACACAACAATACTAACAAATGTAAGAACTATATATTCTTATTTCTTACCTGATCTATTCCAGACATTTTCCTTTAAAAATGAAAATTTGCCTGAATGTCACTTTTTCTTATGTAGTCGTTACCATAAAAGCAACTGTCTTAACACGGCTTGTGTCACTTTTTCCCTGTAGTGCCTCAACAAGCAGTCGATTTCTAGTGTCTGGTGTTGACTCGTCGGTTAGAAGAAATTATAACTTCTCTGTTGTATTTTCCGTCGGTTAGTAAAGCGATAACTGCAGCAGCACAGGTAGAACACCTTGCTCTGGCTGGAAGTCAATGTCAGCGGAGGACGCGGGCGAGTTACGGTCAGTGATTTTGTCTCTTTTTATAAGGCAATGTCAATACCCTCTGAGACTGAATTCGTACTCTATTATTGACTCTGAATGGGTTGCAGCGGGGAATAATAGACTACCTGACATTGGTATGACATTGTGAGCTAGGGGAAGGGGTCAATGCCCTCAATGAGAAATAACAACCTCAAAACGTGAGTTATTTTGACGTCAACAGACAGGCAGACAAGGACAATGTTATTTTTACGTAGCCATGTTGATTTTTACATGGAAACGAAACTAGACCAGCAAATTGTAGAGCTGACATTGACTTTAGAACACGGGGATTTTGGGGATCGTCCATTTTTATAATCATTTTCACAAATCTACAAACCGTAATCTGGGGGTTGGGGGACGGGGTGAATGCCCTCAGTACGCCTTTGGGAAAATAATAAAAATTATGATCTTCACCCCCGGGGATGTGCTGACAAAGGTAATCAATTTTAGTTTTTCGCTTTGAACTCTCTGAAAGGAGGGGGGGGGGGGTCCGCAAAAGATCTACTCTTTGTAGACTTGTGAGACTTTGTAGACTTATAAAGTTATAAATTATAACCATTATTAATGGTGTATATACACAACTATTTAACCCTCCGTTTACCAAACCAGTTCCCTCGCTAGATGATGTGATAGTAGATGAATTTTGCAGAAAATTCCATCCATTAACAAATGATTTATGAAAGAAATATAGAAAATATAAAGGCACTCTTGTGAATTTGCTCAGCTAATAATAATAAGCGTCAATCCAATGTCTTGGCTATACTAGCGTGAAGGTTGATGTTGTATCGGTATGGCTTTGTTATTTTAATAGTTTTGCTGTTCAAGGTTAACTCCTAGGCTAGTGGGATTCTTTGCCTAAGTTATACAGGTAAAAGTAACGACTGTAAGTTCCTGTTTGCTGTGATATATCATGTACTCACTGTGTTAACAAGTATTGTGACATTTCGCGTACTTTGTAACTGTAATGCGATCTTAATTCACTGTATTGTATAGAATATTATAATTTATTGTGTACATGTACTGTGCAAGATTTGCAACAATTCAGGTACTGCGAGTTTATGTGTACTGAGACGTTAATTATTTTATGGCTCTTCGATTGCGATAAAAAGACTCAATTTTTNCTATTGAATACCCCTGGGTATAATTGCTGGACGTGTCTCACGGTGAACGCTTTTACTGGATTGAACGGTGTATGTGTAACTCTCGTCCAGTTGACTTGTTGCCAGATGTACATCTTTGTTGTTTTCTTTTTATCAGGGAATGATAAATAATAAATAAACTATTACCACTGGGTATCCGCTGGGGCATTAACTTCATCGTTTTTTTCAACCATACACGTACAATGGCTCTTACAGTATACTAGCACCAATCACTAATCAAGATTTTGCCGCAACCTCGCGTCTTGGCTATTCCATATCAGTCACACATTCCTGCACATCACGTTTTATGTCGACGTCCGAATGAATACGAACTCCAAATTTTCTTCAACACCTTCATACAAATTTGCAACACATAGATCACAATGACGGCACTATCGTAGGTTGGTATCCTGTGCAGAAGGATACATCATTCTGTGGGGCGGTTAAAGTTCCATCCTTCTCTGTTCATTCATTTCACAATTTAATGCTGTTTTTCTAATTTCTCGATTTTATTTTTCATTTTTATTATAATACGTTCAACATAATCAATTTTCGTTAATAATGGAAATGTCTGTTTACCGGATAGCATGTATGATAGATATATTAAATGAGAAAAAGGAAAGAAAGAAAGAAAGAAAACGGTACAAGGACTTGGATCCCTTCCGTATCTTCATGTCGTATAATCAGAGGATAATTGAACAGATTGAATACATTTTATTACTCGATTTCGAATGAATAACGTGGTTTATTTACAAGTTGTAGTATCCCATGTCGAGGACAGTAGGAGGGCGTGGCTTGATTTGTCCTAGCTTAACACGGTTAGCTTGTTAGTTGTTTCTGGGCACCGATTTGGAAATTTGATGATAGCTCGCGATTGGGAAGCAAAGATAGTGTATTAAGATATAGCTTATTCCGCTTTGTAATGTATTGCTCACTAACGAAGTAGAATTAACAACAATTTATTTCATTGTTATTAATGTTGTTTAATCAAAATTAGGGATTCAGTTGATTCACTTCCGATTTACTGCTGCTTGCACACCTTTGCGTTGGATAAGTCTATCGTGATATATTGTCCCATAGATTCAACTATTTACAGTTGAACATATGGGCCTGTACGTGTAGACATCCACGACGTTATTCGATACAACGATAATATATCTGTATTGAAAGGTATGTGAACGTGAGTTTTGTTTACCAATTTATCTTATCAATGATCATGGGTATTTTTATCCTCATTTTTATTGAAAAAACTTATAACAGGCATGTTTAAACATAGGAAAATACTCATCTACAGCAAGTGTCTTTCATATCTAAACTGCGGGTTGGTTAGATCCTGACTTAGTACCGTTGAATTATTTGCAAACATCCATTGCACGAATAATTCGATTACACCCATTGTGGCGTGTGGTGGTGAAATGAATTGCTAACGCAACAAAACATAAAGACCAGCTCTATCCTCGCTTATTTTCAATGTACTACAGATATCAGTTATTAACCTCGGATTAACATGTTTACATAACAGCTGCCCATAATCCATACGTCCTTAAAATAAATTACATCAGTTTGAGGTTAAACAGGGTGAAAAACGGGTAAAGCTCCTGCTTTACAAAGTACAGCTCCCCTGATCATGAATTATCAGGTCATCATCTTATTCGCCCGAGCTAAATAACGAGGAAACAACATTTTGTCACATTCGATGCAGTGAGGCCTTCCCTTACTTCCACTAGATATACACTCTTGCCCAAAATGGTTGGTACACGGAAATTTTGCCCTGTTTCTTTCATTATTATTGATATTATCAAAATTAATACTGTTTATATTGTTAAATATGTGAAGCTGGAGGATTGGTAAAGTCAAGGAGAAACACCCCAGTGCAAAAGTGAAAAAAGCGTTAATTTAATTAGGTTTTTTTGTTCATGCCCCCAAGAAGTGTACTTTTTTTACATAACAATACCAAGAGAAAAATTAAACATAAATTTATACTGTGATTGACAATTAATATGAAATTAGGGGACATTGTCAAGAAACATCGTTAGAGTTCATTATTAATCTAAATTGCGGGTATGCCCACCCCGAGCTTGGATAATGGCCGCCAGACGGCGTGGCATACTGTGAACTAGAGTTACAGCTCTTTGGAGAGGAATTCTGGTCCATTCATCTTGAAGGGCATCTCGCAGTTCATCTAGATTTGCAGGGGGAGGGGTTCTCCTCTGAATAGCACGACCAAGTTCGTCCCACATGTGCTCAATTGGGTTTGCATCTGGGCTTTTTTCACATTTGCATTGGTTGTTTCTCCTTGACTTTACCAATCCTCCAGCTTCACATACTTAACAGTATAAACAATATTAATTTGGTAATATCAATAATAATGAAAGAAACAGGGCGATATGCATCCCAAAATTTCCGTGTACCAACCATTTTGGGCAAGAGTGTAGGCCTACTATGGGGTTGACCTGCGTCATATAGATACTTCTAGGGGCTCTTATCTGACTGAGGGAGATCCAGTTAACAGTTCTTGGTAACCTGTNAAATAATCAAAAAAGTGTTAAAAGTAAAAGTGACAGTTGTTTTGTGTCTTTAGTGAACTAGTGAATTTTCTTAACTTGTTATTCAGAAATACATTCCAATAAACTGAATTCCTTGCAAGGTCAGCTAACACTAGGATGAATAAGTTGCTGTAAATGTGATGGAGTGAATTAATAATGTTAACAGTTCTTGGTAACCTGTTATACATAGAGATGTTGAGGTGACTGTGACTTTGTTACATATATATATATATACTTTTATACCCTACCCTCAGGTCATTTCAATGTCTTTTCATGCAAGAATGTTGTCTAACAACTGGGGTTGATACAATGTTGTTATCTGACGTTGATACAACGTTGTTATCTGAGGTTGAGTCAACTTTCAAATCCAATGTTTATCCAACGTCTTATCAACATTATGGTTCAACGTTGTTTCAACGTTAAAACAACATATTTTGCCCGCTGGGAATAAGAGCCATAGAGAAATAATGTTGCTGCACAGCTTTGACTAGCACAAATGTATGCCACTGTGTTGTACAGTCACTGAATCTAAGGACAAAATTTCCACTTAAGAGACCCAATGAGGTACCTTAAAGTTAAGGAGATATTTGGGGAAATTCTCATCTTAAGATGCTTTATGCATACCACTTATATTAAGGATGATCACTTATGGAAATTCTTAGGGAAATTCTTTAAAAAATACACTTAAGATGTTTTGTGCATACGGGGCCAGGTTCGGCCTTGGACATAATTCCTTTTTATGTCCAAGGTTCGTCTCACGATTCCCGACTTCAGTGATTCTCGGATGTCCAGTACAAATTTGGTAAAGAATAAAAATCACAAACAAGCTCAGGTGCTATTCGACGGCAAACACGTTTATATTGTTACGATCGTCAAGTTCTGGCGGTTAGTTGGTGTGTATCACAAGTGATTTTTTCGATCTCGGTAGACTGCTTGGATCATTCCTTACTGTAACAGCTGAGAATTAAATTTCATGACGCAGTATAGTGTTTTATTCATTCTCGTATTAAATTTTTTGTTCCCCTCCCAATCTGTTTAGCAAAATCCTGTAGCAACCAGTGTACTATAGGTTTATACCCCGAGTTAAATTTATTACACTGATAAAACATGATGCGTAATTGACAATGCCAAAAAAAAAAACGCCACTTCAAAGCTAAAATAGCCAGTTTTATTACAAAACTATGAGAATCAAATAAAATCTGTAGGCCTGTTGGAAGTTAAATCAGACATAACACCCAAACCAATAATATAGAGGAGTAAATGTTGTCACAGGCATGCACTTAAAATATTCAGTGCACAGATTAGAAACTATGTTTGATAATTTAAGGGTACCACATGAAGAAGTTTGGATCAAAGTTTCACTCTCCCGGAACCAGGAATAATAAAAAAATAATTCATCGTCTAACCCCAAATGGGTCATTCACTGTTACTTAAACTGCTCTTCACAAATTCATGGATTTTGTTACAAATGCTTACTTTTCTTTATTGCACAGTTTGCAGGCACAAAATGCTTAAACACATGCAAAAGAAACAAAAAAACACTGTTATATTGCTTATTCTCTGTGGATAATATGTCACCAATGGAAAACTTTTAGCTGCGGAAGCGTTTTGCTCACTTTGAAAATTCGATCAACACTGGCTTTGCTATTTAATGTACATGATTTTCTGTAAGTATAACATTGAACATCCCCCCCCCCCCCACGTCTCGTTACGTGTAAGCCATGGCGTAAAGCTCAGCGGGTTACCAGTTTTAAAATTACCTATAAAGACATTCTTACGTCAACTAACAATGACTGAATTACCACAACTTACATGTATCTTGGAACACGATACAAAATACGTTACCGGAAAATACGCTTCTTACTAGTACCGGTGCATATAATAGATCATGACAGAAAAATTGTGGATTTTTGTTCTATACACGTTTTTGTTATAGAAGATTGGATACATGTACAAAGTCATTCAATTTATTTTTGTGATTTTTTAGACTAGTGACATTTCAGCTTGTGAAATGCATGGTCAACTCTATATTGGGTTTCAAAAGATTTTAAAAGATTTGAAAGAGCGAATCTGAACGAAATCCATTTACCTCAAAGTAACTGGAAAGATAAGAGAGTGTTATCATTTGTGGACTTTTAAATAGGTAAAATATTTGATTTTATAAATTTCAAATGGTTTATGAAAAGTTCATTCTTTTTAAAAATTAATTAATTAATTTATTTATTTATTATTTTGCAGAACGTAGACTTTGACAGTAAAAGAATCTGTCAATATTCCACACATAATGCAAAAACATTTATTCTTCCTTCTTCCACGCAGTTACTGGGGTACATTGTTGTACTAATTTTGAAATGACCCATGCGCTACCTCTAGACTTGGACATAATGAGCTCCAGAATAACGTCAAATGTCATAAATCTTTACTTGAATCTGTTTTTAAATTGGTTTCTTTTGCTAATTTTTTTTCCAGAATAGTTTGTAATCTAGAGTTTTGTATTAGACACGCTGGGCGGTTCAGAAAGAGTTGTATATATCTCTTCAAATATTTTGCAAGTTAATCCTAACTTCAGATTTTAGCGCTCTCTTTCGGCGGAACTATTGTTTCACAGCGAGAGAAATCACAGTGCCTAATGATTGACGTTTGTTTATATTACCTGCCAATCAAGCTGTTATTACTTGACAGCAACTATCAAAACTAACTGAATTTGATTGGCACCTTGTCAATCAAAGGATGTTGGAAGCTTGAACTAAACGTGTTCGATGACTATAGCGATCCACTGTAATGATTTGATTGACGTTTGTTTATATAACCTGCCAATCAAGCTGTTATTTCTTGACAGCAACTATCAAAACTGATGAATTTGATTGGCATCTTGTCAATCAAAGGATGTGAATATTGGAGTTTTACATGTTAGGAGAGAAGAGTGTAGTAATTGTGTTTGACGTTTGTTTAGAAAACTGTCATTCATAGTCGTGTTCTCTTGACAGCACCAAAGTTGATTTAGCCTGTTTGAATTTGACTCATACCAGTCTATAGCAATACATGTCGTAACATTCTGGGGGTAGGGGACATTTTATTTTCTTTCTCGTCCCGGGTTCTTTTTTATTGTACTAAAATCGGTTGCCAATTTTTTTAAATTTCTGGATATGATGTAAAATGACTATATTAGCGTTGTTGTCGATGTTTGTTGCCCCATCATCCTTTTTTTCTTTTTTTGGTGCTCGTATAATCGGAACTTCGTAAAAACGAACTGAACATATTACTTTAATCATACTGATGTTCTTTTAGACCCAATGAATATTTTTGGATCGTTAAAAAACGAATGGTATAAAAAGTAAAACCTTGTCATTTTTTTTCAAGAGCTACGGAGAGAAAAAATTGCCGAGATAATGATGTTAGTGGCCAGGTAAAATTAAAAAGTACCGGTTTTGTTCGTTCCTTATAAAGTGCCGGGGCAATAAGTAGCCAGTTGACATGAGCGTGCGTAAAAACTGTTGGTTTTAAATTATAAACTACTTAATTAAAACAGCCAAATTAAAATTGAAAACAATTTTATTCAATGCGTTAACAATCTTTCAGGCTTTAATCTGCGATATATTGCTAGTACTTCATAAGTATAAAAAAACTCCAGATTTCTGTAACGTGTGAATATTAATAAACTAATAGTGGAATAAGTCGGGCTGGTTTAATAAAAGACTTGAAATTCTTGGTTTAATCTATTGAAGTTGTTCGTTTAATATCTTATTCTGTATTTCATCAGATTGGTAAAATATTATCTTTTCATTATATGTAAAATGTATGCTACGCCGTATGAGAATTAATATTTGATCGAATATTTACTTGAAGATATGCTTTTTTAAATCTAATTTATTTTATTCTATTTTTTTTAAATAAAAACAAAATTGATTCAGTATTAACAACATCATCTTTGCTCTTTCTCATCTAACACATTCTGTGAAGTTTTGGTCTGAAGGCGCATATTATAATGTAATAGATTTCCTGGCATGCTTTATGCAATTACTATTCTACGTGCAGTATATTAATGTTTCATACCGCAAGTGACACTAAAATGAAGCTTCTTTTCTCTCTCGGCAATTTTTGTCAACTAATCTATCATAGAGAAACATCTTTAACTTGTTTCTATAACCCAGATTAGGAAAAAATCTTCCGTAGTTTTAAGCTCAGGTAGAGAAAAGTCGATTTGTCATCAGACAAGTCAAAGGGTTCAAACAGAGGAACCGGGAGCGGTGGGCGAGTCTTGACATTCCTCTCTTTTAGTACGTAAACAAAAATAGTGCACTCAATAAACTGTGTACGAGGCAACTTCATATCTTGGCTTCCTTTGTCTCAAATTTGCCCTTAAAAATACCCACAGATACTGTCTGAGCTCACTTTAGCCCCGATTTAAGGGGAATGCATTCACAAATAAATTAAACTTATTGTTCAACATCTCTCGCTCTATCTCTTCATTTATTTTAATATGTTTTAATCTCTACATACGTAAAAATGAATCAGAATATACTCGATTGGGAATCAGAAATTGATACAGGGTTCCATTTTCTATTGAACTAGTCTTTTAATGGTAGACAGTAACGCGTCTTCTCATGAACGGGAGAATTTTTGTAGAGAGCAATACTCCATACGCTGTCTATTATAGAGACTACCCTCGCCCAGGCTTGTTAATTTTATTCATACAAGGCAGACTATCTTCCATTTTGAAGACCAATATTTGACAAAATCACATCAATGGCTTAATTCAAACGGGGCCGTAGCGATAGTCCGAAGGTTCAATAGTCCGAAGGTTCATTGGTCCGAATGTTCACTATAGAACCTTCGGACCAATGAACCCTTAAATAAAAAATCGATGAAAATGTTACCACTTTTCGGACCAATGAACCTTCGGACCAATGAACCTTCGGACTATCGAGACGCCCCCATTCAAACACTGCAGCCTAAGCAGTGGCGGGTCAAGGGTGAGTTGGGTGTCAGGGGGGTCCTGCCCCCTCCCCCCTCGGTTTCTGAAAAAAAATCACACACCCCTCTTGATGTAGAATTTTGACTAGCTTAATCATAGTTCTAAACCATTCCAAATGGCATCGTTCGCCCTCTAAACTACCAAAATTCAGCAGGCCCCAAACCCCACGTCAAGGGGGGGGGGGGGGGGGGGGAGGGTCGGCTTCGCATCTGATGCCTGTCATTCCTAAAAAAAAACGGACCCCCTCCAAATAATCCTGTATCCGCCTCTGCATTTCATAGTTTTAACTATTTATTTATTTGTTTAAAAACAATGAAAATTACATAATGTGCATTGGTTGTTAAGTAAAAAATAAGTGGAGCTATGATCTTGGTGTAGTTGGGCTAAAATATATATTCAATCAACCAAGCAGGGGGATATACACAGAGAAACTAAATGCATCATTGATTAAATATTGAAAAAAATTATTGCCTCGGCATCAATGCCTTCTGGGATGTAATACATGTACCTGTCGGTAGGCTAAGCTTGTAGAGGTATTGAAATAAAATATTCAATGAAAATGGAGGGAAGTAAAAATTTATATATATTTATATATAAATATATATAAAAATAAATGGCATAATATTAAATAAATTCACTGTAATCGATGTGGCAAAAGAAAAAGTTTAAATGAAACTGAAGGCTCGGGTAAAACTAAGAAAGTAAACAAAGAAAATTAAATAAACTTGAAATAATAAGTGAGTGATGGCTCATAATTAGTTAGGAAATGGGTTGAGCAGCATCTTACTTGTAACTTTGTGTCGCTCCATTCATGTCAATAGTGTTTTAATATGTATTATTGCAAATTTGACATCTGTAAAGTAGATCTTCAGAGATGCATCAGCAATAATACTTATTTTTTCCTTAAGATCTATACGGTGAATTGACATGAATCCTCAATAGTGTTTTAAGTGACATAAAGTCGGGCAGTAAATTATTAGTCAATCAAGTGTCCCTCGATGTTGTTTCACACTATTTCCATTTTTGAGAATGTAATTTTGCTAAAAGAAGTATAAATTTAGTTTAGGGTGTTGCTGTTGCCACTTCAAGGGGGGGGAGGGGTCTGCTTAGCATCCACTTGAAAACGGAGAAAACAAGAAATACAGTTTATGTTATGTGTCAATGTTCATGTGTTAATATAACTTTTCAGTAATTTGCATTTCTAAAAGTTCAAAGTCTTTTTAAAGTTAATTAAAAAGCAAGGTTTTAAAATTGTATAGAATAGATTAAAAACAACAAACGCGCAGATGAATGACAGAGATAATGGGAAAGTGAAGAAAGCCAGTTTTGTGGTAAAATTTATCAGTTTGCATCAAATTTGAAGGAACATGAAACAGTACTGTAAGAAAGAATTTGAGTTTGAACATCATGCTAAAGTACATGAAAGCACTCATGCAGAGACTAAAATATACACTTGCAAACACTGTGGGAAAAAATTTGCCAGAAAAAAAGACATGAGAGGTCCCACACAGCAGGAGTTGCTGTAGATTCAATCAATATAAAAACAGTTTTATGCCAATTTTTTGGCAAGGGTTTTTCATCAAATTCTTGTTTGCAGACACATTTAAGGTCTCACACTGGTGTCAAGCCCTTCCAATGTCAGACTTGCTTAAAAACCTATGTTAGTAATAACCAGCTTAAGCAACATGTCTTAATTCACAAAGGCCGAAAACCACACTGTGATTTCTGTGAGAAGACTTCTGAAGGAAAAGATGGCTGTATTAGCCATATGAGAGTGCACACAGGAGAGAAACCTTACAAATGTCACTACTGTGAGAAAGCTTTTTCACATAATGTCAGTTGTAAGGCACATAGCAGAGGGTATTCTATCTCATAATTTATTGGAAGATGGTTTATTTATTATTTTTGTAACAAGAGTTTACTCTCCACAATATTTCTAATTTCTGTCATTGAGGGCCATGTGGGGGTTTATTTAACAAATAAAGGCCAAAGTCACTGATAATTGTAACCATTTGCTGTTATTTATTGCACAAAATTTCTCAAAATTTTCACATCAAACTTCATCATTAATCAGAAGTAGACAACCTGAATAGTAAACATACATGTACTAGTACATACATTCAACATACTTTTTCTTACAGATTTCATTTGTAATGTGGTCATAAATCAAAAGAAGACAGTAAAGCTGGCATATGTAAATATGTACATTCATCTGAAAGATTTCATATCAAACTTGGTCATAAATCAAAGTAGACAAAAAAGCTTGCATTTTCACAAACATTCAAGACATTGATTGGCAAAACAGATTGTGGCATAGTTAAAAACAAGGCAGCAAAGCTGTCAAATTCACAAACAAAAAGCAGAAAAACATGCTGGTGCACAATAGTTTGTTTTTGTCCATTCTAATGCAATATAAAAGTTTGCCAAAAACTTAGGTATTTACTGTCTTACAGTGTTTGCCTCTTAGGAAAATTAGTTGCTGGACCGAAAGTTCAGCCATCTTCAGAAGTAGCTGGCTCGAATGTCTGCCGGGTGGGAAAACTTCTCAGCCCGTTCTGAAAGTTGTCAGCCCCGGGCAGACGGTCTAGCCTTAATTTCTAACACTGCTGTCTTACATACATTATTTTGGATGACAGTTAAATCTTCAGTGTTCCGCCACTCAATTAGATAACATTTACACAAATCATCCTGCAGGTGACGTCATAATTGCAATTTTGGGGTACAAATGGAAAAAATCAGTTCCTCAAATTTCTCCTTTACCCAAGCACCCATAAACAATGTTCTAACTTCAATTTAATTACACCATTTAGTACTCCAAAATCTTGCTAGCAATTTTTTTTAGGCCTAAGTTCAGATTTTATCATTGACAAAGCAAAATAAGCCTTTGTTAAATAAAAATATGTAATTTTGGGCTCATAACTCCATAACAAAAACATTGAAACCAAACTATGGGAATTTTTGCAATTAAATCTTGTTCAGAGGTGAAGTTACGCCCCATACCGATTGCTATCTCACCTTGAAATAGAAAGGTGCTAAATTGATGATAAAAGCTTTGAGTAGCCTACGTATGCTTATACATAGCAACGAGAAATATAAACACCAATATTTTATATATTTCAAGGGGATTTTTTATAGTTTTAAATCAGCAAATGCATCGATATCACTGAACGATTACATGCAAGAAAAAAACTCATTTTGAGTATTTGGATGATAATAAACCCTTACAGTGTCCATAACAGCACAATCACCACAAAGTTAAAATCAGGTATCTGGAACTAGCACAGGGCTTCAGAACCATGGAGTTTCTAAGTCATGCATAGAAAAAACCAATAAGTAAAACATACAGTACAATTTACGATGAAAAAAAGTTAAACCTGAACTTGAGTTGAACTTAATTGCTATGAATTGTTCCTGTTAAATATCAGGATATCTGATGTAGCTTTCATTTATCAAGGGTATATACAGCAGAATGTAAACTTAAAAAAAGGATAGCTTTTCCAAAATTGGTCCAATCAAGCTGATTTTTAATACTTGACCTGGATCTTAATAATATTTATCAGTCTTGTATGTTTGAACACAACAGATAATGAGAACAGATGTCTAGCTACACAATTATCAATTATCATTGTATGTAGAATGGTGTATGCTGAAAAAAAAAGCACTTTACTTTTCCAAATATCGTCAGATCAAATTGATTTTCAAACTTGGCCTGTATATTTATGAATAAACGACAATTCTCCCACACTTACCAATGGTTAATGAATCCATTCTGACATTTGAAGTTAATCCATATTTTCTAAAAATGGTTAATGAATCCATTCTGGCATACAAAGTTAGTCCATTCTTTGTAAAAGTGGAATATTATATTATTCTTCGAGTTGTTTACAATGTTTTATTATGAAATATGAATCTCATATCAGAAAATGTCTCTTTAATGTTTATGAATCCTGTAAGTTTGAATATAATGGACTTTCCATGTATTGTGATGTTTGCATTGCGTATCCAGTATAACACACATTGCATTATGCTGAAAACTACACAAAACAAAAAAACAGCATTACTTTTCCAAAAATGGTCAGATCATGCTGAATTTTGAACTCTACCTGTATTTAAGTTAGTCCTGTAAGTTTTTAAAACAACAGGTCTAAGTTATTCCCTTAATTGTGCAAAATATTTTGTTTATGAAGAAGTGCTCAGTGGCAATGGCACACACGAACAGTATTTTATATAAAAGAAATAGAAAAACCCCCCCCCCCCCCCCCCCACAAACACACACAATCTCTCCCAGACTTTCCCCCTCCCCAGGTTAAGTAAATAATGATAATGAGCTACAAAAAGAAAACCACTTTTAAAAGTTGTTGCTTATTTATGACAAGGGGAAGTGGTGAAAGAATTAAAAATGACAGTTCATCAAAGGTATGCCTGGATTAATGAGATTATCTGTTTTCCCAACCTTAACCTGGGGATGCACCTTGATTAAAGGCAGGCAACGTGATTAAAGGGGGAGAGGTAAAACAGTTAAAAGTGTCAGTTGTTTCATCAAAGGGATACCTGAATGAATGAAATTACCTGTTTATCCCAACTTTACCTGGTGATACATTTTAATTAAAGTTCAGATGTTTATTTTATGATATTCCATACTTTAGGTGGGGGGTGGGGT
>NW_019776131.1:94300-105484 GCF_001039355.2 Lingula anatina | reverse complement strand
TGGATTGATCTAGTCAATGGTACTAGTCCTCAAAAATAATGACGTAAAAAAACTGGTCAAATTTTTAAATCGGAATTTTAGTCTGCCTTAAGATGTATGTAGTAGTCCAATGAATAGAATAGTAGTATTGTGGCTGATTTATAACAAAAGACATGGTTACTTGCCAAAAAAAAACAAAACAAAACAAAAAAAAAACGGTCATTTGTTTGCCATGATTTTGGCTAGTACAGAATTGTGCACAGAATTAACCAGAAAAATATATTTGTGAATGTCTAGCGTGGAAAATTTTCTTTCTGTGGTCCTGCAAGGTACGTATTAGACTACATTGTTTGAGGAAGCTGACAGTTCTTAATAGCCAAGGTGTGATCATCTCTGCTTGTTGTCTGATAGCAGTCAAGTGGTCAGGTGTTCAGCATGTTAAGACCACTTACAGACTGTTTGAATAATCAAGTGTGTATGTCTAATACTGTGGCAAATACTTGTAGAAACACTTCATACTGGTGAAGAGGATGACTTCTCTGCCTTTTCTGACTCCTTCATAAATCTGTGAAATGGTCAAGTGAGTATGTCCGAGACAAACAGTTTAAGGGAATCTCTTAATAAAATAGAAATTTTGGTGTTTGTTTCTTTGAGTTCTTTGTATCTGGTAAATTTCCCCTGGTAAATTTTAAAATAAGGAAATTGCCAGTGTGTATCTGCATGTTCTGTGTTATCCCACCCTCGATTTCACAAGTTCATTCTCAGCAACCAGACTGAGCAATTTTGATAGTGGAAAAGAGTGTTTCAAGGGACCCTAGGCTATGAAACTCGGGGTAGTGATAGCTGAAGATAACAGATATCAGGTCCATAGTCAGCAATTTCAAAAAGGGGGGGGGGGAGGGGGGGGGCTGGACCTGTAACTGTGGAACCTTCATTTGCCAAGATCAAATTTTACCAGAACAGTGAATCCTTTCCAGGCAAAAAAGGTGATTCACTCCAAACCAAACTGTGCTGGAATGAAAGTAATATAAGGACTGTTAGTGATACCACATTTTACTTGTGTCTTAGAGCCTTTTACAAATTATCTGATATCCTGAGTGTTATATTTGAAGACTCATCCAGAAGGAAGTGCACTGTATCTCTGTTTCCTAGAGAGTGGAATCAGTTACTGTATGATTTTAAAGTGATGTAATATCAGTAGATATAGTGAGGGAACACACTCAGTTACGGGCTTTAGCATCCTGTGGAAGATAGGCTGTGGGTTATATTACCTGGTTTAGCATCCTGAAAGTTGATAATTATAGAAAAATGTGAGGAAAAAGGATGAAATTAAAATTATCTTTTTGGTGTATTTGTTTTTGGGAGGGGAGCACATGATATAAGGATCTGGTATTTGATAATACTTACTGCTTTTGCTGCCTTTTAAATTCTTCAAATGATGAAAAAGATAAGAAATAAGATAAATTTACAGCTACAAAAAGGAGGTTTAAGTTTCAAGGCTAATTTGTATGATTTGTTTAAAAAAGTTATTGCCCTTTATTTTAATTTTGCGCGTTAAGCTGATGAAAATCTTTGATAGCAGGTCTCAGAGTTGTGGCAGAGAGGAAGTTGAAGCTATAAAAGAAAGGAAGTGGGCAGAGCACAGAGATCGAATCGGGGGCCTAAAAAATGAACAAATTGTACAAACCAGGGAGAAACAAAATAGCTGCCAAATTAATGCAAATTTACTAGAAGAGAAGATAAAATGATATGTTTTTTTATGGATTTGTAAAGGCACAATTGACTCCGGAGCACATTTTTGTGGGGTAGTATCAGATATCAACAAACAACATGGGGAAAAAAAAAATCTCGTACAAATACATTAGCAGCCATTAAAGTGAAGGCAGTGAATGTGTATTTTGTCCGCAGGCCTCACCTGATGATTATCTTGAAATTGTATCCTTCGTTTTGCTTGTAATATGTTCTTTATCGTACACAGGGGAGCTTTGTTGGGTGTGCATTTTCTGAAGAGATTAACTAAATCTACAGGCACTAAATGGAGAAAAAAAAAGAGAAAAAAGGAAAAAAACATAAATGATCTTGTGACAAAGTCCCTTGTTCCCTTCTTCATAAAAGGACTGTGAATATATACAAGTTACAGAATTTTTTAGCCAAAGCATCCAGCATGACGGCTCCTATCCTAAATGAAAATTACATTTTTTTTTGTGAAATTATTACAATGTCAAATGCTTTAAATAATGAAATCAAAATAAAGAAATGAAAAGAAGAATTCCCCCCCCCCCCAATGTATTTTTGTGGTAGTCATGATACTCTAAGTTTTGCTCCAATTTATTAAATTAGCACAAAAATATATCCGTATTGGCTGTCTTGGTGTGCAAACATTCCTTCCATTTCTCACCGATTCACAACAAGGTGTGTTCCCTGGTGTTCTTCTGATGAATAAAAATGGGAAAATTCTCCTTTTTTTCCTTGTGAATGTTTGGCATTGGTCAAAGTCCCATTTTATATCAAAATAGGTTAAATTAATATTTTTTACAAAGAGACAAAATTGTAAAATCTTAGTGTTGTCTGAGATTAAGGTGTGCATTGCCTTTTTATCCTGCATCTCTCTCTCTCTCTCGTTCTCTCTCTCTCTCTCTTAATGTGCTAAACATCATTTTGTTAACAAGGGATATAATGAAAAGAAACAGCATGTTGAAATCACACTTAATTCAACCAGTCAGTTTTCCCAATTACTGCACATAAGCCTTCACAGTGAATTTTCCACTGTCTTGAACACCAGTCTCCACGCACTAATAATGCCACTAATCCTGTGACATGCCTTAAAGTGCACACCTTTTTCGAAAGTTGCATTCACACTGTATACCCTAATGCTGCATTTCCATTCAAATTGTGCAGGCACATCTTGGAATCTGCTAGCTTAGTAGACCATGTGATTACTTATTAGATAAGTAACCCTGGTTAATTAGCTTACCAGTATATAGGTTGGGGGATGGGTGGGGTGGGGGGGGGGTATTTAGAACCACCCTAAGGCTTTTGACTGTGAAAATGTCTATTCAGAATCAAAATTTGATCTGGGTTCTATAAACACACAAAGGCTTTGCAGTTAATAAGTCAACTTTTTCAAACTTTTTGAAATAATGGGATACATGGCTGATAAAGGACACTTCACATGTGGAATTGACAATTTCTTATCAACAGTGCATCACTTGATATATTTGACGCATGATGAGTAGGGCGACCTTGGTGATTTCATCAGTATGTGAAGATAATTTGGTTTTTGGGTGTGGCAGCTTGAAAACGGTCACTGCATTGTTTTTGTCAGGTGCCGAGGTAAGGTGCATTTCTAGTCAGTTTAGGACAGCTCAACTTGTTGTTTTTGGTAAGACAATGTCATAACATTGTCTGCTATTTGAGTATAATGCACTAAGTAAAGACATCCCAACTTGATTGAAAGTGCAGCCCAAGGGGTATGTGGTACCACTTCGTAATGGGTCTGATGTTTTGGCCATGTTCTACTAAGTGCTGGTGAAGAGGAGGTGATGTGATTCCAGAGGACGTATTTGGTCCCAGCTTGGTCAAGTGGAAGACAGCCATTGTTATGGCTTCTTAACACGATGTCGTTGTTGTATATCTCCATTAGTCGCCTGCTTTGTCGGCAAGCTTTGTGCTATGGGTTGTCCCAAATGGCTGCCATGGGTTGCATTCTTTTTTTCCTTGACAAATTTTCAATGGTTATTTTTGTGAATGACATGGTCATCTTAATGAAATGTTGCTTTTAAGTACCAGATCTAATATTTTGAAATGGTGAATTAATAAATGAATTTGTCTAACTTTTAAAATTAAATTGTTCAATTTTTTCTTTCCTTTATTGCAGGCATTCCCAACTACGAGTTGTACTATGTCCGAGAGGGGATAATCAACACCTATGCACTCTCCTTTAACTTACAGCTACAAAAAGACATTGACACAATTCGCTTCAAGTGGCAAAGCCTTAGAAAGCAGCCTGCAGTGAGTATTTGGGAGGGTGGGGGTTTTTGAAAGGGGTTGAAATGGGGGGGGGGGGGGGGGGGGAGAAAGCAATATCCTTAAACCTACTACTGCAAGACAACTTTTACAGTAAATAGCAAAGTCTTTTAAAGCAGCATGCACTATCATTGAGGTGGGTGGGGAGTTTTTAAGGGGGTGAAATGGGGGGTAATTTTTTTTTTTTTCCTCTGATGGTCCAGTTTCCTATTTATACTCAATGCTGTCAGTGGTAGAAATTAGACTCGTGATGAATTACAAATGTTGACTTGAGTAAATTGCTACACAAACTAAAAGATACTAAATCCAGAGCCCGTTTAACCCATCTCCTTTTTACATTCACCTTTTGGTGAGAAAAGTCAAACATGTAATTTGGTTAATGTCAAATACGTAGTCTTCCAAATAGCCTTCCAATAAAAATCTGAAGTGAAGCTGACCGTTTATTCTCCGACTCCCACAGATGTTACATGCCTTCACCTGTCCCCTCTCAAAGCTAATCATATCTGACCATAGCTGATTTATTAGGAGGCCTGTGATTGGCTTCTAAAGGTCACAGAGGTCAGGTCAGGTCATGGGGTCAGTGACCTCTGGAGGGGATGGGTAACCAAGCCTGCAGGGCATCAGAAGTTGGAGAGCCATGGTTTGTTTGCTTCTTCAGTGGACCTCAGCCAGAGATGCTGAGAAATGAATGGGAAAAAGTGATCAGAATCCAAACAAACCAAAATTATGGTTTTCTTTTTTGATTATGGGTGGTTGCAATTTAACTATTACCTTTCTCTTGCTGAATGATGTTTTTCTTACATTCACCTAGAAGAGTTTTTCTCAGTATATCTCTGTCTGTCTGTCTGTCTGAGTGAGGAACCTTCTGCACTTCTTAACCTCACAGATAAAAAATATTCAGTTGATGTTAACTTATCATCACACATAATTATCTCATACCTATTAAGTAGGTGTTTCCTTGTATTTAATAGTATCTGACGTGACAGCATGGTATGAACTAGTGATGTTTAATTATGAAGGTATATGTCCTGAGTCACCCCAATTTGCAATATGTCACTTTAGTACGTGTCATTTGGTCCCAGTTATTAAGTACTAGGATATGTCCCACTGATGGAAGCATATGGTATATAATTGCTGATAGCACACCTGTGTGATGGACTCAGTTGATAAAGAACCCAAGGCCTTAGCTGGGATGACTTTCTTTTGACTATATCAACTATGGCTGGATGATTTGTGGGGAATCAGAAATATTAAAAACAAACTAATAATTTATTTCCAAATATTGTTAAATGAATACGAAACTTTTTCACCCGAATTAGAAGATATGTATTGAGCATTTTGCTAAAAAATACATGTGATAGCCCAACCCCAGCAAATTGGGCATACTAGTAAGTGATAGTTTAAAAGTAACTTAACTGAAAAAATAGAGATAAAATTCTTCAGTCATATTTGCTGCATGCCAAAAAGGTCCTCGCTAAAACCATCTTTTGGGGCGGGATTCCAAAAAGTGGATGTGAGTGTGTCTGAGGAAGACCTGGATAGAGAAAAAATACTGCAATGATCTTGTCTGCAGAAAGGAGAGTCAATGAAACTGCTGGAAGTTTGAAAATAAAAATTGTAGAGCACTGAATGAGAGGTGTGTGATGAGACGATGGCTAAACAACTACTACTATATAAAATAAACAAATGAAAAGAGAGATAACAAGTAAGTGGGCAAAGGAGTACAAATGTGGCATGTTTCAGCCACCACTGACACCCCTGATTGCAATCGAGATGGTATCTCCGTGAGAGAGAGACAAGAAGAAATAAAACGTGTGATTTTGTACATTCCAAGATAAAGAGAGAAAGTGCAGGTGCATGCAATGTCACCAATCACTGACAAGGGACCCTTGTGACTTTTTTTTAGGAGTCAAATAAAACAAAAGTTGATGGTGACAGTTTGTATGACATCCTTGGCAGGTGGCACCTGTGTTTTGTTTTAAAGATTCCATCCATGTTGTAGTCTATTTGAATGAAATATTGCACCTGTTAAAGAAAAATAATAGAAATATCTTATGCTTTTGACCAATAATTCCATATCACCTTCTAGTGACTATTGAGTGGACTGCTATGAATTAAGTCTGAACTCAAGTACTAGTAGACTAAATTTTTTGTCTAAATCTTTGAGCCAAAGTTCCTTTGAAAAATCAACCCACAATGTTACTTAATTTAAATGGACAGGTATCTTTAGATTAAGCCTACATTGAAGTGGATAGAAAATACTAGTCTAAAAGTTACGGCAAACTTATCATCCATTTACCTCATCCATGAAACCAGTCAGACTTGTCTTCTTGATCAAGTTGTGAACGCGGCCTCCAGATATGATCTGAGAGTTAAGTCAGGCATGTCGTGTCATCCAGGTGTGACACCTGGTGACACCTGTGATTACGTGGAAGATTTGACTTCAAAGGAATGACAGGATGTGAGGATTTTTTTTTTTTTTTAAAGATTAGCTCTTACTTTCAAGTTGTTGTTTTTCTCCTTTGTGGGAGGCTAATAAGAGACTGAGTCAAAAGCTTTTTGTGTTAAATCGTGAAATATCATAAATAAAAAAGTATGTGAGAAATGATAAATTAAGGAAGGCAGTGTATATATTCTTTATTTTAAATCCTTATAAAGAGGCACCCCATTCCTGTATGCTCAGTATAAATTGTAGTAGACAGTGAGTTCTTTAATAAAAGGCCGCTGTTGAAAAATTAATTCTAATTCATTACCTACACTATTATTTCATTGTTCCCAAACAGGAGTCCTCATAAAACTCACATAAAAAATGTGCCAGATTGGAGTTGAGAGATAATTTAATGACAGCGGTTGACATTTATTACCATGAGGTGTTGATATATTTGCTTGTTAACCACCCAACAACAGTAACGTGTGGCTTGAAATGGCACATTTGCTCTGTTTATCGGAAGAGATTTAGTTGTGAGCTTTTCCCTTTTGTTGATCTCACACCATTTTAGTACTCCCATTATTTTTTCCCACAACTATCCCAGCATCAAGTACTTTCCCCAAACAAAGCCTGTGATGGACTTGTTTTTTATTCTAACCAGAACTGCCAGGTTGAACCAAGAATGGGCCATGCTCTCCATTGCTGCGTATCCTGTTAGTATTTGTCACAGTTCATCAATGTTAGAAAGCTTTTCACCTTTCCCTTCACAGCTGGACCATAACCCTGGCCTGTATTAGATCTGAATTCTTGTACAAATGGACTGAAACATTTTATCTTAGCTGGATGAACAAAGTATGTGATTGCTGGTCACACCTGGCAGCATAGAAAATACATGTTAATTAATTTATGCAAAATTGAAATTGACATTCTTTTTCAAAAGTGGAATATATATGTGAGTTTTTTAGTCTCTGTAGAAAGACAATTGATTACCTATCATATGCTAGCACTGATGATTCTCTTGTACAGTTTCTGTATATATATGATGAAGCTTGTAAAGAGGCTATGGAACCAGCAATACTGAACATTACAAATAACCCTGTGTATAGTTTTTGTGTGATTAAGCCTGTAGAAGAGGCTATAAAGCAAGTCCCATATCATTGGTGTACCTTTTTAACTGTATGGACTTATACCAGATAATTTGAAGGGAATCTTGGCTATCAGTTCCATATATTTAACTATGATTAAGCCTGTAAGAGAGGCTTTAAGCCTATAGCCAGCAGTACTGGTGTAACTCCCACTGCAGGCATGAACCATAGAGGGGGAATTTCTGCTATCAGTTTCATGGCTAATTGACCCTAATGGACATAAAAGCTTTGGTAAATTTCTCCAAATTTCTCCCTGCACTCCAGGTATTCAAGCCAGATAGAAATTCCAGCGCGTACAACAACAAATACAACTGGGACTGAAATCATTTTGACAGAATTTTGGCAGAGCAGTTTGCTTGCAGTTTATTTTTGCAGTGTTTTTTTCTCTGGGCGGCAGGTGACTTTGGATAGGGAACAAGTGTTGTGTGAAAAAGTGGTGGTAAAGTACTTGTGCAGAGAGTACTAGAAACTTGAAACATGCTCACAGAGTTGTGCGTTACATCTTTCTAGAAAAGCATGCTCTGGCAGACTGGAAGCTGCTTTGTGTGGAACAGCAGGTGATATTGTGAACAAGTCTTTTGGAAAAAAAGAAAAAAAAATGCTGATGATTCATCAAGCCATTTTTTCCAGTATCAGCCACCTTTATTTTCAAATAGGCAGTCCTGTTGAATATTGCTTGGAGGTTATATTTCCTAGAGGCAAAATGTGCTATTTTAGTAGGAAAATAATAATGGACTAATGTTATCTTTTTGGTAATTCTTGTAAATTTTTTTTTTGTCGCCAAGCATCAGACTGAAGTCATTCCACAAAGCATTACCAGCTGATTGTTATTGCATGTCTCTACAAGAATTGGAAACAAAATATATACAGTTGCCCTGCAGTCATATTAAAGATTCTCAGAATCAATTTCTGATCTTTCCACAAATTTGTCTCGAGTCTCTGCACAATCCCCCAGGGCCTCTTAGAAATCCCTCGTTAGTGTTCAGAGCATGATCTCCCAGAAAATAGAAATTTGATTTAATTCCTCGGAAAATAAGAAGACAATGGTGACCATGTAGTCAGCAGCTGTTCCTCATATCTAATTGAAAGTGAACTCTAAATATTTGCCATATATTGTTTTGACCTAACACTATTAGTGACTTATGAAAACCTAACATTTGCTGGCATTTTCAAATATTTTAACTTAATAAATGTCTGATGAGTATGTTTCATCGTAATGGGCTCAGTGGACTATGAAACCCATATATTTGCAAATGTCCCAATTCGTCTTGACCTAATGACATTACTGAGCTCTGTGGTTTTGGAGCGGCAAATTAGATAAGAAGATTCATCAAGATGCTTTGTTGCTGAAAATGGAAATGAGTCTAGAATTATTCTAAATGATATAATATTGTGATTTGAAATCGGATTTACAGAGGTTTCAATGAACAGTTCTTATGAGAAAGCTCCTTTCATTGTTTATTTATATTTCTGCTTTTGAGTAATACGCTACTTAAAGTTGATAATACATTTGCTATTACAGACTGATTTTAGTTTATATATATATATATATATATATATATATATATATTTATTTATTTATTTATTTATTTATTAATTTATTTATTTGCATTATTTATCAATACAAAATTGAAATGGTTCTCCCTCATATATAAACTGATATAGGTCAGAATCACCTGATTATACATGAATACAATTTGAATTTTCTGTCACGCCTGTAGAATTACAAAGACTTCCAGTTGTGAAAAGCAAGGTTTTTACTCCTCGTTGCTGAAGGAAAGGACCTGTTTTCTCTCTCTCCTACAGCTCTTGAACACCAGCTGCAAACATTGAACTGATGAGATCAAATTTTGTTATTATTCAAGTGTCAAGATAGATTTCTGTGTGCTCAAACTCGAGGAAATGTGCTGTTATTTCTATCAACATATTCGCTGTGGTGTGAAATCTTAACTGTCAGTTGTCAGTCTGGGTTTTGTTATAAAAAAAGAACCCATGCAAAAAGTAAGATATTAAGCAGATTTTTTTTTTAGAAAGCTGAAATGCTAATTCCGGTTAATGAAATGGTTAAACGTACTACAACTGTCATTGCGAATTATTCAGTTTGATGTCTTCATTGATTTGTCTACAGAAATTAATGAAGATATTCATCTAATTTTCTCCATACTTTGACTGGATGTCATTCTATCCAGTTAATTTTTTATACCATCTAATTGATAGTGAGATCCAGTCTGTTGAAATTCTCAGAGTTATGAATCTTTTAGCTGGTAATTAATCATTCTTGATGGAGAGAAATTAAAACGTCTATTGTTAGAGTTGTTTTTTAAGGTAATCTGATCTTGCATTAAAATGTCACAGTGGCAGTTTTCCATAGTGTATGGCCTCAAGACAAAGAGAGAGTGTAGAAATGTGTAAGCACACATCAAGTGACCAAATATGCTCACTCGTGCATGCAACGAGAGTCATGTATGCACTACTGCACACTGAGAGAGAGAGAGAGAGAGAGAGAGAGAGACTATTTTAATAAGAATACTTAATTTCCGCAAAAATTAATGTAGCTGTAACTTGTAACCATTCATTACATTAAGGGTAAACCAATGTTTTAGCCAGCCAATTTCTATGAATACAACCAACATGAGATAACAACATAGATATTGTTAACACTCTAGAAATTATTGATTCTGGCTTGATTCAAGTTCCTTCCTCTTGTTGTCTCGCTTCAATGAGACTGGAGTGGGCGATTACTTGTATTAGCTGCCAGGGAAATTTATGTGATTGTCTTGACAATATTGACATTATAAAGTTACGTGAGTTCATATCACTAATAATCAGCCCAGGGGAGCTCGGTTGTGGAATGAAAACCTGTGGTTAAAATATTCTAAACACATTTTGTTGGAGTAGGTGATGTGGTGTTGTGAGGAGCGAAAAATTCTCTGCGGTGTATGTTGTCCCTTATGAAGCTTCCTGCCATTTCTCATGGCTGTGATTCACTGCCAGGTGTTCTCCTGCTGTCTTGTCCTGGTGTTTTCAGGTGTCCTATAGTAATAAGTAAGATTGATGTTATTTTGAGAAACAAGCATGCAGGTTGACTGCAAAATTTATGTGGAGCTTGGTTCCATTATTTTCTCCACACTGGATACCAACATTTTTTTTCATTGTATTATTTTTTGCTTGTTTGTCTTGTCATATATTTATGTCCACATGCCTTGTCATTAAACCAAGTGTGACACTTACACCAAAGACCTTATCCGAGGTTGATTATATAACATGTTTTTTCTTCCTTTCTAGATGTTCTACAGTCTGTCCATCATTGTGTCCAACCCCAGAGCAATGAGGCTTCCAGAGACCAAGAATATCTCCAGGGAAGGCGGGGAGGTGCCCACATCTCTCACACGTGAGTTTACCTCTCCTTAGATTTCTCTGTCTGTTATCCTAATGTGGTGAATCTGGTGAATATAAGGTTTAGCACCCAGTATGGTGTGTGGCTTTCAGATTTAAATGCTTAATTTCTGGCATTTTTCATTCAAATGGTAGTTGTAAGTTTTGATTGTAAATCTCTCTCTCTCTCTCTCTCTCTCTCTCTCTCTCTCTCTCTCTCTCTCTCTCTCT
>NW_019776131.1:77195-94276 GCF_001039355.2 Lingula anatina | reverse complement strand
ATCTCTCTCTCTCTCTCTCTCTCTCTCTCTCTCTCTCTCTCTCTCTCTCTCTCTCTCTCTCTCTCTCTCTCTCTCTCTCTCTCTCTGACACACACACATAAGAGAGGTTTAAAGAGGTTATCACAACAAGCAGGTGGAATCTTATTGATTTTGTCATTAGCATCAGTTGGAAGCTGTTCAAGGCAGTGAAAGAGCAGGCAATTAACACTGACGTTGAAGGTAGTTGTCTGAAATCTGAAAACTATATGAAAGGGAAAAATGCATGGATTCAAAACCTAAAAAATAACTGTCTTTTGACCATGATTTTGAATGATATAAATGAACTTTGAGTGCTTTGTTGAGGTGACAATGAAATACCTGTTATAAAAACAACCAGATTCAAGATTGGAAATAAATAAATAAATAAATTATTTGAATATAAAAAGGTTGTGTACTGCCCTATAAAAAATCTATATGTAAAGTGTTGAACCTTGATGTTGATTAATATGTATCTTCATCCTCGTCAGCTGCTGTGATGAATTCTGGACCTCTTGACCTTTTAATTGCCAAGGATGCAAAATGGACTTGAAAAACATTAGAAAATGTCTGAAATATTTCTGGACATGAATCAATTTGTATCCTATCACAGCTGATATGACAGGTTTTGAACGCTTGATCTTTCACAGTTCATACACACGACACAAAGATTGCTAGAAATGTTGAAAAAATGGTAGATGTGAATCCCTTCTGTGATTTTATGACAGTTCTTGTCCATTTGACCTTTTGTACTGCTTCAATACCATTAAAATGTACTATAGAGAGTGTGGAAAGATTTGTAGTAGGTTTACCTGGAGATGATGCTTTGGTCAAATCTAAAACAATTCCATTGTACAACTGTCTCACCTAATACATTGCTCACTGTACAAATGTCACACCCAACACAATTTTAGCCATGTCACTGTCTCACCTAATACAATGCCCAATGTACAACTGTCACACCCAACACAGCATTCATTGTGCAACTGTCACACCCAACACAATTTTGGTTAAGTCACTTCTCACCTAACACACTGTTTTTTTCTCTCCAATTCCAGCCTTTGCCATCACATTACCCTGCAGTGGCAGCATGTCCGTGGAGGTGGACGTCAAAATTCAGATGAATGTCAGCATTTTCTCCGCCTCCAACCTGACCACCATAGAAATCAAGAGGAAGAAGACATGCCTTAAGAGAGGTAAGGAAGGCAGAGAAAAATGGGGAATAAGAATAAAATTCTTCCAAAAATCAATGAGTAGGAGATGGAATGTTTTGAGTTCAGAGTGGATGGCTGAAAAGCAAAGAAGTGAAAAAGTCATGATTATGGAGATGACGAAAAGACTAGTGACAAACTTACTATAATGTGGATGCTGATTATGAGAAAACTTATAGAGAAAATGGTGTAAAAATGCAAATATATTCCTTTATGTGTCCTCCTCTATGTTATGTTCATCTGTCTAATATCTCTCCCTCCATTAATGTCAGATCAAGTACACATTGATTTTTTTCTATACAGTCTCAATTACCTTCTGACTTTGAGACCAAGCACCTGTTCCACACAAATGGAACTTCCCCGTGTATTTTGCCCATCACTCCACACATAATTTTAACACTGTGCCTGGTGAGCCAGTGGAGAATGCTGTGGTGTTCTTGTATTTCAAAGAAATCACATTTTGTTTATAAACCTTGTTATCACGGGTGATGGAGACAAGGCTAAACTAGTGAGGGGATTCCGTGGCCTCAGTAAAATGCCTTGTAGCAATGTTTTCTACTGTAACAGATGGGTTATGTCATTGTGGAGAAAATGAATTGGGTGTTTTAACAGCAGAATTTTATTCTTGCATTTGATGAAATTTATGGTAGTTGTTTAGTAAAGGATGGAAAGAAAGGAGGAGGGGCAACATGTGGAAGTTGCAATAATAGAATTGTTCTACGCTGTATGCAAAAGTTCATTTTAACCCATTTGGAAATGTTAAAGAATTGCTCATTGAAAATTTGTTGTTGATTTAGCTCATAAAGTATAGTTAACTAAAATCGATGGTTATTGGACTTTTTCATTAAACAAACGTGATTATATCTGTCCACACTTCTTCTGTTGTATCAAACCTTGCATGGCTGTATTTATGTTAGATCCATAAAAAGTCTTTGATTCAGGACTTTAGCAAATGTGAAGCTGGTTAATATTGCGTGTGGCTTTCCGATGGGTCTGATGTCAAGTATGTTTGTTTGTGTGTTGATTGAAATGCAGCACACATAAGATCAATTTATATACAGCTTTAATTATTTATTAATTCCTTTCGGCTCAGGTACCTTTTCAATGACTTTGAACCTAACAAATACCACACACATACTCACATACACACAGAGAGAGAGAGAGAGAGAGAGATTGAGTATTATGGTTATAATAAGTTTAAAAATAGTGCAAATTTTTTTCTCCAACCTCAGTTCAAACAGACATCCCTTATTCAGAGTAATAGAAAGTTTAACCTTGCTGTGTGTATTTATCTACCTGAATACATGGTTTAGATTCAGTCTCTTAGAAGTCCTGTATACTTCTGTATATTTCAGATCACCTGGTACTGGACCCTGGCGGTGGGGACAGAGGTCGCTCACCTGAACACCATGCCAATTATACCATTCTTCATTCAGGTATGTTACTATATATATATATATATATATATATATATATATATATATATATATATATATATATATATATATATGCTTTCTGGAGATTAGCCAGATGTTGGAATAGAGAGTCCATATTAATTTTTCTCTTGCTGAGGCAGGCCATCTAGAGACCAAGCATTCCAGTGATGAAATTCAGAAGAATGGCTGGCCAAAAATGGAAGAGACAGTCCAATAACCTCTCTATCTCTCTCTCTCTCTCTCTCTCTCTCTCTCTCTCACTGACTGACAGACAGACAGACAGACAATTTCAGCATTGAAAATTTAAATTACCCAATCCACACAAGTGGCCGAGTGGACATTTTATCTTATTTGTAAAAATTTCAGTGTTTGTGCAAGAGGGCCTGATCCTTTTATATTTATGCTAAATTATAATCTAAGCTGTATACCTTATAAAAGTATATAATTATACTAAGATTTGTATTAGTTAATAGTGCACCTTTGATGTCATGTTTTACACTCTGCATATGTATTTTACAGACACTGGAAAGAAGAGTGTTCCTCCAGCTTCCACCAATGTGTTCTATATTGCTGTAGGAGTGGCCTGTACAGTTATACTTATTATTGCCTTAGTGGTGGCGGTGGTCTACTTACGGACACAGAAGTCAGCCAATCACACAGCCATGAGGTAGGTGATCTGTGTTCCTATTTGTTTGGAATTGTGTGTACATACAGACTCAGTAGTCAGCCAACCACACTGTATGAAGTAGGTTTTTTTTTTTTTTTTTTTGTCTGGAATTGTGTGTAAGTTAGTAGTTCGGAATCCCGTTTCAGCCATAGGTAGGTGATATTTAACATGATCATATTTTACAACACAAATAAAAAATGATAACAGGTTTGAAAACTTTGAGACACCATCACTTCTGTTACAGTATTAAGGAGCATTTCTAACTACACATGGTATAGCTTCTGTTGCTTTGTAGTAATACTCATCGGTTGTACATTTTCTTCTCTAGTGACGCCAGCAGCTTCCAGACCCTGTCTCAACATGGCGGCAATAACACCTACCTCCGCCCCGACACCCCCAATAATGCCAGCGTGGCAAGTCTTCCAAACATGCGCCGCGGTCTTTCCCCGGTGAATGAGGTCAAGCCACCAGATGTCTATAGTGTGCTGTCAGAGATTGCGTTGGAGAGAAACCGTATTACACTTGGAGAAATAGTGATGGAGGGTAAGGCCATGTGATTTGTTACAAAAATAGCTGGATTTTAAGACTCATGAATACATTTTAAATAATTTGAGTTTTTTATGTAAGTTTAAAAACTTTAGATTTTAAGAAGTGAATTTCTTTTTCACCAATAAATAAATGACAGTGTCTTGTATTAAATGATACAATTTCATGTAATCTTCTGTAGGAACATTTGGTAAAATATACAACGGCTACTTGCTAGGAGAAGATGAGACAGAGAAAACTTTGGAACAAAAAGTTTACATAAAAACAGTGACAGGTAGGTTGCATATAAGTGAATGGTACTAATCATCATTTTGTAATCCTTAAGTTACCTTCTATATGCTGACAACATTGCATTTGGTGACACCTCACAATCCTGTCTTCTTTCTTTTATCATAACACTCTGTCCTGCCAGTTCAGGCCCTCTGTACAACACTATCAGACTATCGAGACCTTCAGGTTAACAGGTCTTAATCACTGATACCTAATTTCAGACCAAGCTCGGCAGGACCAGATCCAGACCATGTTAAAGGAGAGCTGCCTGCTGAAAGGGTTGTGTCACCAGAATATTAACCCCATCCTGGGGGCGTGTCTGGACCCCTCCTGTCAGCCACTGCTGGTGTTTGCACAGCTGGATGAGGGAAACATGAAAAAGTTCTTACACAGGTGTAAGGTAGGGGTGTGTGCTTGCGCGTGCATATGTTGTTTATGTGTATGTGCATTTACATATATACTTGGGTGTGTTTGTGTGTTATTGTGCATGCAAATGTAAGAGGGATGAACTTTCATAGTTTGACTGACAAAAGTCGGCCTCTCTCTCTCTCTCTCTCTCTCTCTCTCTCTCTCTCTCACACACACACACACACAAGAACACGGCTAAAAAAATGAATATTTAGCCACTGTGCATGAAACTCTGTATTTATGTACATTTTATAGCATGTCCATATTAATGCTATTTCCATTCCTATCTCAGGCCCTGAGCACCCAGCAGCTGGTCTACATTGCCATACAGATCATACGTGGAGTCCAGTATTTACACAGAAAAAGAATCATTCACAAAGACATAGCAGCCAGGAACTGTATGTGAGTACACTCTTTGTGGTCTTCAAGGGGACTCCATTTCACAAAGTGATTTTAGTGGAAAAAAAGTTCTTCACAAAGACTTTCAGTAATTTGTCTAAGTTCTGTTTCACAAAGATTGCTAACATAATCCCCTTCTTTATTTTGTCATGTGAGCTTTTCTTCCAACTGTGATTCTCAGTTTCATTGAGGACAGTAGCCCATTGATGTTTGTCAACCAGAGTGAATGTTTCATACTCGACCTTTTGCTTGGTTATAGAGAACAATGATCTTAAATAATTTTAATTTGGTATTATTAGTAATAAATGTCCATTTTTTTCTCCCAGAATCGACCATAATCTTGGTATCAGGCTCACGGACATGGCGTTGAGTCGAGACATTTTCCCCAATGACTACCACTGCCTAGGAGACAATGAGAACCGACCAATCAAATGGCTGGCTATTGAAGCTCTCGTTGATCGAAAGTTTTCGCAAGCCAGTGATGTGGTAAGTTGTCATCTAAAAGTATAGATATTAAATTAATAATTTGAACAGACTGAATAAAATGTACTCAGAACATGTGTTGGAAAAAATTTACTTTGTGTATTGATGAAAGACTTTGGAAGTTCTTCATTTTTTACCACCCGGCATGCTTCTGATTGCCTTTTCAATGATGACACTCTTGTTACAATCAAAATTTATAACAAGAAAGTTAAAAGGAAAATTATTCTCAGGATCTTTCTCAACTTAAGAATTTGAATATTAAGTTCTGTTTGCTTGTTTGTCTAGTTTTAAGTTTTTTTAGATTTCCTTTTTTTTCTTATTAAATGATTATTTCCTCAACTTTTAGAGTCAAATAAGAGGCTTTTGGGTTTTTGTAACATGCTAATATAAATCAATATAAATGCTGTCAGTATCATTCTGATTTATGTAAGTAAATTTCATTTGAGAAGTTTGCTAAAACATCTTATTAATGTTCTTCTTGTAGTGGTCATTTGGGGTAACACTCTGGGAACTGATGACCCTTGGTCAGACGCCGTACGCTGACGTGGACCCGTTTGAGATGGCGGCCTATCTCAGGGAGGGGTACAGGATATCGCAGCCAGTCAACTGTCCTGATGAGCTGTACGTGGTAGAACATAATGCACAATGAGATTAACATTTCCTGGTTGATATATTGTACAGGAAGAATTGATTGGAGATTTGTTTTTAGTAATACACCTATGCTGTCTTAAGCATCTTCAAATGAACATCATTCTTATGGAATAATACAATATAAAATATGAAATATTTCATGTTATATATATTTTTTTATGAAACTACAGTCCAATTTTACATTAAATGGTTTGTTCACACTTGCTAAAAATTATTTCATTTTCTGTGTCAGTATTTTAACCCAAGTACTGTATTCAAGGTTGAACACAATATGCAAATTTTGTTTTATGATAATTATTATTGTTAATTTATAAAAAGATGAATGACTTTCAACATGTCTTTCTCCAGGTTTGCAGTAATGGCGTGTTGCTGGGCACTGTCTGCTGACGAGAGACCCAAGTTTGCTCAACTCCTGGTGTGTTTGCAGGACTTCTATGCAGCACTGGGGAGGTTCATTTGAAATATGTGGAAAGAAAAAGAAAGAAAGGAAGCAGGTTGTAGCATTTGAAAGTCTCCAGCCATTTCCACCTTGACAGCATTTATGAAGTCTAGAAGAGAGGAAAAAGTGAAGTCCATCCAGTTCAACCAGAGTTATTAATCTGAAATCTTTGATGAAAAAAGGAAGAAAAGAAAGAGAAGTAGATTGCGGTTACTGTAGACTTTAAAGCAGGATTTTGGAAGATGCTACACACAGCAGCATTTATTAGAATTGCCACGCGAAGGATATCGGAGACAGTCACCGGTTTCAGAGAGCTGTCATTTTAACTGACAGTTTCTAATGGAAGTGTATTGAAAGTGGGATAAAACCACATCCTGCAGTCAGGGTTGTAGGTCAGCATTACAGAGAAAATATCAAGAAAAATTTATATCATTCATTGGTGGGGTGGGGGGGAGATTTTGACAGCTATTAATTTAAAAGGTTTTATTCAGGGTCCATTTGAGACAGTAATGATATTTATTTAACTAGTAGTTAAGGATTAACTTTTCTCCATCCAGTAACCAACAAGGATACCCTGGCTGTTGCTGAATGCTGAGGATGGAGTGTAATTATGGCAGACAAGACAATGCGTTTGTATTAATACAACAGAAGCTTCAAAGATGCAATGCACAATATCATTCAAAAATACAACCATTCATCAGTGTGAGGTCAGGGGCAGAACTGAAGATGTGAATAGATTTGATAGCTTTGTTAAACAGTTATACTGGCAGTTAGCATGGAAAACGGGAGATGACAATCAAAGTTTCATGAGACAGCGATGTTTTTTTTTTTTTTTTATGAAAGAACAGTCTGATAAAAAGTCAATAAGTAAACCAGTATATCGCGAACAAAGGAGAAAAGACTCAAAAAGGGGCACAGGATTTAGAAAAGAAATGGTATCATAAAGGTTTATGGCATCAACCCAAAACCTAGTCAATGAGGTCATAATATTGTAGATGGAGTCCAGGTGATAAAAAGGTCATTAAGGTCAGAGGTCATATCCAGGGGTCATTGAGGTCAGAGGTCACCTGTGCTGCAAGTTCTCCACAGAATCAAAAGATCAAAATGAATTTTTTTTTTAAATCACAGAACAACTCATCTAGTCCACATCCATTTTAAATAATTTTTGCTAAATTTTTCTTTTGGTGGATTTTGTAATTCTATATTTAGACTCTAGTCATGCTTGAATTTGGACAGAGTCCAGAGCATTTTTTTTTTTTTTGTCTTTTTTCCCCCCTTCAAAAATTTGTACATTATTTTAGTGGCTGAATCTGGGTAAATTTGTCACCTTAGAACATCCAGTTTGCTCATTTTGATCCAAGCTTAATTGCCAAGATGTTTTTTTTTTTTTTTTTTTTTTTACAAAGTGATAAGTAGTCACTCAGAATATGTCACGGGTGTTAGGTGGGGTTCATTCTATTATCTCATGTTAAATAAGAAGTAGACGGCTCATAATAATCAATCCTGTCAACTTTAAAGTCTTAGCATATGTATTAAATCAGTTACTGATGAGTTGATTAAAATAAGATCATGATTTAAATGTTTAGAATTTCATGTACAGAAGAAACTTTTCAGTACAGTGAATTTATCTAGTCACTTTTCTAATAGATCCTTCTGAATTTTGAAAGGCAGATCATTTTCCTTGTAAGAGGGTGATTTTAAAGTTATTTAAGCTCTTGTGTAAAGTTTTTTTAACGAAACCAGAGGTGCTAAATATTTGTACTTGTATGTATGTATGTACATATATAAATATAATTGTATATAATATTGTTATTGTATTGTACATGGTTTCACTTGTTTTGTATAGAATACATGTGTGAGGTATGCTATAAGTTAAGTAGGGTTTGCTTTTTAAAAGTATTAAGGATGTATCCACAGTTAGTGACCATATTTCTGGACTTTTTATAAGTCTTATTTTTTTCTCTTGCTCAGCAATAAAGTTTTAGTAGTACAAGTGTTTTAAATGTTCGGCCTATATAGATAAGATTTTTTTTCTTATAGCCTTTATTCCAATACAAATTTTGTTTAAAGATCTTATTTTGTCTTTTGTACCACTGCAATAGAAGCAAGTGAGAGTTTTACAATAAAACACTACAATATAATCTAACCAGCAATTGTTTTCATTGAAGACTAGAAAAGTACTCATAGAGCACACAACCACTCCAAGACAGCTCCATTTCTTGTTATTATTAATTTAACTTATTAAATCAATAAAAATGTTTCATTTGTCCAAGAGATCATTGAGCCCCTTGGTCATAAGCTGTTTAGGGCTAATTTCCAATGAAAATATGGGTCTACTGAGATTGATCCGACTACGCGAGGACCCTTACAGAATGCAAGCAGTTTAACAGATTAACACACTTCATTTCCAAAAAAAAAATATAAATTAAAATCACGTTTTGCAGACCCTAGTAGGGTGACACCCACCAACGCCACTTTTTTGACATCACCATTCAGAGGTTTGCCATACAACACAACCAAAGTCAATATAAACGAAATAACAACAACTAAGACAACAAAAATATTTTATGTAAATATGTCATTTTATTCCCGTTCAGGGTAGCTTGGCTACCTCCCTACTAATTCACCACAACTAAATGACGTCAACCGTCCCGTGTCCTTGTGCAACATTCCATGTGCCGTGCCCCATGGCCGCATGAGCTGCGCCGTAGAAAACAAGCATTATCCAATTAGCATATTAACCTTCACTAAATTAATAAAGCATATATTTGTCCATAAAAAAGAAGATAACCAAGTTATATTAAGTCCATACTCTAATTATCTTGTATTGTGTCTTGAAACAGCTAATTCGCTATAATGACATTAATAATAATAATAATACTGTATCTGAAGCCCAAGTTGTTTCACTGGCTTCATATTGCATGGGAGGATGATAAAGTATCTATTCCAGCTGCCTAAATAGGGAGGGGAGGCGAGTAACTATCCCCCTTTTACCCAGTCTACAAATCCAGCTGTTATTAAAATTCCAGGACTTGAAAAATTTTGCGGACTATTTTCTTAATTTTCTTAGTCAAACTAAGTCCAGATTTTATGCTTTTAAAAGAAGCATGTAATAAACAGGATCTTTCAGACTAATATTCTGTTAAAGGTTTTTCTATACAAAAGCTAATAAAGCTTGAACATCTTTTCAGTTTGGGAACTTGAACATAAAGCTCCTCAGGGAGTCGAGGCTACAAGAGGATTACACTGTGTGTGTGTGTACAACAAATTCTATTCAAAGACTACAACATGATGGGAAAAACATAATATTTGACAAGGGAAATGGTGCTTTTAAATGCATCTTTTCTAATGTAAGAAAGGTTTCTACACACTGTACAGCAAAAATTGGTCTTTCATAACCTAGTAACCAACAAAGATTACGATAAATGAACATATCAACAGAAATACAATTACTCAGCATGTATTTATACACGTACAATTGCATCCTTAGATAGGTCATTGAATTTCTATCACCGAGTTAGTATCTAAACATCTTCATAAATCTACCTGGCTCACAAATCTTTTTATTTTCATTTTTTTTGCTTTAGAGTTTTATCAAAGAAATAGCTTTAATATGCACTGAGTAAAATCTTACAGCTCAGCAGGGCATTAATCCACCTGACAGATCAAAAATGAAAGCTGGCAAATTTGACAGAAGCTCTGAAACAAGCACAAAAGATCAGCCAGGTGAAATCTATAGGTGATTGTTCTACAGCAGACAAGTCAGATCTTAAAAGACTCGGACAAACTCGCATTTATTCATTTATGATAATCTTTGGAGATATTCCAATTTTATATAACTTACAGCAAAATAAACCTACATGTTACACTTCAAACTACTTCATATTTCATATAACTTACAGAACAGGATCAGTATCTAAG
Organism: Lingula anatina; assembly: GCF_001039355.2. Next base: position 83,830 of record NW_019776131.1, on the reverse strand, counting down.
TGTTCCATGAACATTAACAACACAACACAAACAACTGTCTATAATATTGCACACTGTAGCAGAAGTGAACTTTCCAATTGCATGGCACAAAAAATCGAAATCTCTTTCTCCAGAATTAAAGGCATCTTGTATAAAAAATGTAACATTAGAGGGTGGGGAGAGAGGGATTTTGTCAGACTTGAGCAACACCTTTTCCCAGTTTTCTTAAAAATCTATTTGGCTCATGGTTGTTTTCAGAGAAAGGATACAATATAGAAGACACAATTTAATAGCAAACTGAATGGCAAAATCTTTATTGCTATACTCTCATTTTTTTTCTTATCCGCGGAAACCCTTAATGTTGCTGTAATCTAATACAGCAAAGCATCAATATGTCTTATTGGCATCTCTAAGCAACGCAGTCTATATATGTATACAACTATAACAACAGAATTGATTAGAACTCTTGAGCGATGCAGTCCACATGTTATACATGACAACAAAACCCTTGATTAGAATCCCAAGCAATGCAATATACTACATTTATAATAGCAACAAAGCAATTTATATTTGTATATATGTGAACACGTATAAAAGGGATAAATTACTGGACAGGTACCTTTATAAGAATGCTCAAATATGAAAAAAAAATTAAAAAAAAAACGGGATTCAAGATACCTGTACATTAAGTACTGGCATGTCATTTATGGCAGAATTTCAGTTTATAACTCTAGCGTATTAGTTTATGACGGTTATCAAAACATACGTTCCCCTAACATAAGAAAAAAATGCATAACATATGTACAATAATGTAGAGATTGAGGCCTATGTATGAAATAAAGTTTCCATAGAGATGCTGGGAGACTGTCCAATGCAGTAAGCTCAGCGAACTCACTTGGTTTTCTCCTCTAACAAATGGCATTGTCTTCTCTAGCGCAATGGCAAACATTTTGATATTGTCTTCTCTAGCGCAATGATGTACATTGTTCATATTGGCAATCGTGAGCTTTATCTCATCACAAGTTAAGTGTTGGCAATGTCAAATGCAGCAGTCAATGTCCTCATGCATGTACAGATAGTTGTGGTTTTCAGCTTGATCCAACGTCATTTACTCTTCACTGGAAAAAAAGACCAAATTTAACCTTTCAATAGTAAGTAACCCAGAAAATACCTGACAAAATTGAAATTTTCAACAGAAAGAAGCCCAGAAAATTGATGGCCAAATTAAAACCTTCAACGGAAAGTAGCTGAGAACATTTATGAGAAAATTGAAACTTTCAATAGAAAGTAGCCCTTCAAATTAACAAAAGTTACTATTTGCAAACATTATTTAAAAAAAAAAAAAACACAAATATTACAACCCAATTTTAACTTTCAAGAAAAAAGGGCAGACAACCAAAGTTAACTTTTCAACAGAAGTTACCACATCAAATGACATCAGAATTTCAAATTTCAAAAGAAAGCAGGAAATTGAAGACCAAGTTAAATCTTTTAACAGAAAGCAGCATATTAAATTATGATCAAATGTCATTGACTTAAATCTGCTTCAAGTTACCTTTGACCTGATTTAATGTACCATAAAATACTTGCTACGGAGCAACGTCTAAGATGAAAGTTTCTCAAAAACATTTTCCATGCAAATATGGAGCCTTTACATCGCTTATATTTAAAACCATGTGCTATGGCTGCCATAAAAATTCTTCAAGGGGTGTATATAATGTTTATTATTTTTCTCAATTTTGCTGAACAGCAACCCTTTTCCCTAAGAACTTTAGAGTGAAATCTTTGGAAACCTAGACCAAACATAAAGAAACAGCAGTCCAATTCAGTGAATTATATTTAGTTATATCAAAGAGAAACTGCTTCTCCATTAAATGTAGTACTGCACATTAATTCTCGTGTGACGTAAATTTAAATGTTGGTCTAAAAGATTTGAAGTAAACTAAATTGCTGGTACAAATGATTTAAAATCGAATAAAATTTTGGTGTAAAAGATATATATAGAGTAGACTAAACTGTTGGTCTGAAAGATATGAAGTTGACTAAAATGGTGGTCTAAAAACTATGGCTTTACCAAATTTAACTCTATAGTTCTTATGAGAAGTTGGTCTTGGTCTGGGTTAGCTTAAAATGCTGGTGATAGGTGTCAAAAAATTAAAAGCCAGGGTAGAAACTAGGATGGGTAGTGAAAAAGTAAGGCATTTCGTAAAATTTGTCTTCATGCAATTATAATAACAATTACTCCACATGCAGCAGTTATCAAATTAGGTGGTTTAATAAAGAAGATTTGGGAAATTTCAGTGCAATTACATTATACAATGACAAATAAAAAAGAGTGCGTCTGCACAAATAAAATCACAAATGAACATAAACAGAAATCAAAATGACAGCATCTAAACAAACAAACAAATGTGCAAAAACAAAATCAGTCAGCATACCATGTACACAAATTGAGCCAAGCATGCAATACACACTGTACATGCTCTATTTCCGGACATGCTTTCTACTAGCCTTGGGGACAGCTCCTTTGCTCTTGTCCACGGGCTTGGGCTGTGCCTGGGCCGGACCAGACTGCAGCGTGGAGTCTATCCTTTCCTGGATCTTCTGAAAACTGTCCTCGCCCAGGTAGTCCACCTGTCCGCGCTCCCACCTCTCGCGGCGCTCGTGTTCGGGCACTGCTTCCATGGGTTGTTGTGGGGAGGCGTCTAGTTTCAGGCTGGCTAGTTCTCCTGCAAGGCCACTCTGAAATAAACAGACATAGATGATGTCTTAACAATACATCCATACAATAAACCTTTTCAAATACATGCAATTTTACACAATTACCACTGAAGAACATTAAGAATCAATTAGCTGCCATCTTCAAACCTCAACTGGGCCAATTCTCTAGCCCAAACCACTTGGAATATAAACATAAAACAACATAATGAATATTCATATACAATCAATGCAATAATGATAAATCATTAATATTATTTTCTCATGCATTTTAAATATACCAATCCACATGCTTCAGAACCCCTTGTCAGCCAGCACCTCTGTGGCCCCATTGTTACAAGTACATCCTGATAGTTATATATTATTTATGATATTTACCACAGACATCCTGAAAACAATAACGTAGATGTTCTGAAAAACAAAATCCTGAAATTGCTTTCTCTCTTTAGAAGTCAGATCCAATATTCTGCTTTTGTCTTAGAACAGCAAAAAAGAAATATATGCCACACTCACCAATGTCTGAATAGCAAGCCCATCAACTGTTGTTATACTAATGTTATACTATATGTTACTGTAATGCCTCTCCCAAGATGAGTGCCAACAACCTACTAGGGATTAAATGACAATCTCTAGACTATAAACAAGACCTTTGCGTCACTCAACCTCACTGGGAGAGTCAGCATCATTTACGGCTGGCAGACGTCACATGCTAAATGTCATTATTTGTCAACATGATGTGATACATGTCTGTATTACCACACTGGGACAATTAACACATTACTAGACTTGGAATTCAGCAATTAACGTTACGATCCTGACATAAAACTGCTTACCAAGAATGGAATAAGCCAAAACTCATCATCTTGTAGAATTGTGTTATGCCTTGATTAATCACTTGTGAAAATGTAATTTTTTATTAATTTTTATCATTATCAGGTGAGCAGCAAAGAGGGTGTGAAATATTTTAACTTGGGTACAAATCAATGTCAGTTTTTAAAATTTATTATTTTAGGGACACCGGACTTGCCGAAAAAAAACAGCACACACACACACACACACACACACACACAAAATAAAAATAAACATCCATTTTTTTTCTTTCTTTTACATTTTCCAGCATTTTCTGGTAGATTACACCCCTCTTAATGTTACCTAAACCAGTCACCATATGGAAACCCTTGGAGAGCACATATTTGTTTTCAGTGAGGAAAATTCCAAGAAGGACAAACAGGCTTCAGTACACACGCCTCGCACATGGCAAACATGCATTTATCAGGAACAAAACCAGCAAACCACAGCCTCCACTTAACCCTTGGTAATATATTCAATGAGGGGGCATCCAGTGCTTGACTGGCTTGTAAATTCATGATCGCCATTGTGCAGTACCATTTGTGTACATAAAAAAGATGTGTATTCATTAGGGAAAGGTCATTCACCTCATGCTGTTTACAAAAGGATGCCCTCTGGCTCTGTCTCTCTCACCTTTCCCATTCCTCTCTCTTTCTCAAGTTTGTTTAAGTGGAGTACCATTAATGTATATGAAAGACAGACGTGTACTCATTAGGTTAAGGTCATTAACCTTACGCTTTATAAAAAAAAAGAAAAAAAAAACTCTCTCAAGTTTGTGCAAGCCTGGTAGTGCCATGCTGCCTTCAAACCAGTCTTAATTACAACAGTACCATAACAAGTTGTGTAACTAAATAATATATACATAGTTTACAGACCAATCAACCTGACCAATGACAGCGTCCTAATGACACTTAGTCTGGCGTTACCAGTGCAACCTAAGCTTGAACTCATCCAAGTATTTTTTTCTGAAAAAAATTGACCTTTTTTTTTTCAGTAGACACAGCTTAAAAAATGGTACTGAACGAAAACTTCATAACAAGTTAGGGGAGACCTCTTCTGCATCCAAAAAGGAGGTTCTTTTGGCCCCCCTTCCCCTGCTTAAAGAGCTGTCTGAAGACACTATAAATATACATTATTAAGTGATCAGATAACTTAATCCACCATATCATGGCTATCATCTGCCTGCCTGGTGATAAACACATGATCTCCATGTAGCTGCTTACTTTCTATACTATAACATGCCAAGTGCAGCTAACTAGATCAAGGACAAGTTTACACGTCTGATGCCATGATATCTATCTCATATATCATGGGGGGGGGGTGAGGGATGAAGGGGGTGAGGGGGGTGAGGGGTAGAAGGTGTGGTGATGAAAGGATCAGGGCAACCCCATTGTACTTTTAGTTATTTTGATATGTCATATATCAAAAATTATCTAAAATTAAAATTTATTTTAAAAAACTTGTTTCTGATGGGGGGGGGGGGGGGTGCTTATCTTCAAGACATTTTATTACAGATGAAACGAGTATAATGTTTATATGTGTGTTAAGACAAGAACCACTTTGGACCAGAGAGCATGCCAAACTCTGCCACATATCTCCAAAGTTGAAAGCTTGATCACTGCCTATGCAGAAAAACAGGAAAATAAATTTTCAATTTAAAGCTTTGAGAACTGAAAAAAAAAGACACTTTGGAAAATTATATTCATCTGAATATCTGATCCCAGGGTCACCTTGACTAGCTCTAGAACTCTGTGGTTATTCAGTCCGACTCAATGCTCATTATTCTCGCATAAAAACATGCACCTTTTTAACAATCAAGCATCAAACAATGGTACCAAGGAAGCCAAAGTTCTCAGTCCTTTGCCTCACAACTTATGTATTTATTTCTGACACAATTATGGTTAGTTTAAATTTACATGTCTGAATGGGTAGCTACCCATAAGATTTATTATTCAAAATCAGTTTGGAAATCAAACACTCAAGGTGCAATACAATGCTTCAGTAACAAAATTAAAAATAGCATTTGTTAGAAAATTTTTGTTTTACTTGCATATTGGCTGAAACACGAATGACATATATACAATCTATACTTTCCTGTAAATGAATAAATAAACAAAAAATAGAAAAATATTGGTCCTGTGGAACATGTCTTCTCTACCTACGCAATGATATAACGACATCTGTTTTAAACCATAACTCAGACATGCCATTTTAACCCTAAAGACAAAAACCACATCTATCCGGATCTGCTCTCCATACATTTCAGTACAAATCACACTCAGCCACCAGATATTAAAAGGTCATTTTTCTTAGAGGTGACTTTCAAATATCACCACATTTCACAATGACAGCAATATGACTATAGAAAAAAAAGGTGTAAGTTCATACAAAGTTTAACAGTGCCAGGTACTTTGACAATTTTCCTTTAACACAACAACCTAGTTCTCCTGTTACATAATTAAGGGATACATAAAACGGATATTGCTGCTGTTTATTACTGTATACACATTTCCGCACAAGAGACAGATGCTTCTACCATTGTAAAATCACTCAGCCTCACTAAAATGGACTATACTCACATTTTCAATAAGAAGTGACATAGACAGTGTTGTCACTAATGTTGTAAACCTATCTAAATTCTGAATCACTAATGTCTCAGAGGTAATTAGTTCTCCCAAAGTCAGACTTTAACTCAGTAATTATGAGGTAACATTATCAGGCATGGTATAATCGTCATAGCAACAGGTGGTAAGTTCAACCGGTGACATTTATCACGTAATATGATGACGGTGATCAATGTCTCATATCAACAGGTCTGTCACATTATTCCGAGGACATCAGTTTCAAGAGCACCAAAGACAAGTTATCTTTTCTCCCACAGTGATTTTCATCGTGAAGAGCCACATTTTCAACGACACAACAAATGCTCAAAGGACAATCCCTTTTTATGAGCTAGCCACATAATATATATATATATATATACCAAAATATATACGCCATACAAACAAGTTTGCTGTCTGACACACAGAGAGAGAGAGAGAGAGAGAGAGAGAGAGAGAGAGAGAGAGAGAGAGAGAGAGAGAGAGAGA
>NW_019776131.1:56925-76935 GCF_001039355.2 Lingula anatina | reverse complement strand
GAGAGAGAGAGAGAGAGAGAGAGAGAGAGAGAGAGAGAGAGAGAGAGAGAGGGGAGGAAAGGAATTGAAAAGGAAAGAGAGGGTGGGGGTAGGGTGGGAGTGGGGTGGGGGGAGGTGTTATCCCCTGGGTCCATGCAGTCCCACCAGAACATTAAATCTGTGGTCATATCTATACTAGACAGGTGTCTGGTCAGTTTCAACCATCATCTCTCCTATCTCACCCTAGCTTTAACCACCAGAGCTCCCAAATCTGGGACAGAACCACAAGCCTAATCCTATGACAATGTGAACTCCTTTTTAAAATTCAGTTTCAAGACAACCTATGACAACTATCCTCAACACTGAAACCACTGCTGTCACACACTGGTTTCAACCATTGGGAGCCCCATGAAAATCTATCAAGATTTCCCTCCCATTTCTACTTTTGATACTGTAAAATTGTGAATATCTGCACACCATGTGCAGTGGTCAGTTGACAATAGATAATTTGTCCCTGGACCAAGTTTGTATATTTGTGGTATATAGAGATAACGTGCAGAGAGACATTAAGCCTGAGCCTGTGCTAAAAATGACATATAAGCTTTCATTCACCCATCTTACACACAGTGACTACTATCACACATTAACATGGTGATTCTCTCTGAAGTCAGCAAATCTTTACTCTCTCTCTCTCTCTCACACACACACACATGCAATGCACTCTTTCCCTCTGTCCATATAAAAATAATAATTGAAATAAATAAACAATCAAACAAATGAATAAAATGCAGTTATACAACTGCACTACATTCAGGTTAAAAAATCCACACTTAGACATACATACTATCCACAAACTCATGCACACGCACGCACACACGCACGCACGCACGCACGCACACACGCACACACACAGGTCCATCAGCACATGCCTTCAGCAAAGAGTCACACTCTTTTTACACACACTAAAACACCTTGCAAAAGTCAACCACATCACACCTTCACCTATCTCACACCTACACCCAACTTCCCTCCATTATTTCCAAATGAAAATCACTTCTTTAGTAACAAGAATGCACAACAAACATTTGGATTTGTGGATTAAAGAAAAATCAAAACAAGAGGGGTATAATAAAACGTATTTTCCAGTACGTGACCTTGATGTCTTCCAATGTCACCCCAACCCAGACGTAGTGTGTTCGCAGTGTGTACCCATTGCTAGACAGCCTGCTTGCCAAGGTCATACCACACGTGCTATCCCATCCTCTTTTCTTTCTCTTATTCTCTTAAGTGTACTTCATTCTTTTTTTCTTTTGCCTTTTTTCCCCCTTTTTTTCTTTTTTTTTTACAAAAGAACCTCACGTGTACCTCTGGTGTCCTTCTATATAGTTTACTTGTACTTCATTATGTTTCCATCACCCCAATTCTGATAATTAAAAATTGTAATAAAAATGCTCTTTGAAACTTGCCCTTTATTTTGTTTTTCAACAAAGGCAACTTTGCTCTTTGTACAGAGGTTTAAAAATCAGTGTTACAGTGAAAGTGACAAAAGTCTTCTGTAAAGGCTGTAAACACTTAAAGTAATTCAACATTGAATAATCAAACAGGGTCACCTCTAACTACAAAACGGCTTCCGTTTCTTATTACCATCAGTTGAGTAAGTGCCAACTAAGAACCATCTAAAATATGACTCTGGTCAAAACATTTTCTCAAACACCAATAAAAAAGGTGTACTTTAATGTGATACCAGATGTAGTTCTTCTAGAACCCCGTTTACTTCCCCTAGCCTATCTGTTTTATCCCTTTATTACTTCTTATCTCAATACAAGGTGTGTCAAAAAAGTTACCAAAATGCATTTATAATTCTAGATCTTATCAAGTTGTCACCAAAACTGACAAGAAAATCTGAGACCAGAGAACACAATAGCCAATACAGCAATTATAGTTTAATACCCATTTATCATATGCCACAAAGAGCCCCCCCCCCCCTCACCCAACAACTCCATAATTTGACTCCTATCATCTAATTCACTCAGCTATAAAATGATTATTTCACAACAACCTGTCCAGCCGCATACTGATTGCTCTTTACATAATAACCCTACATTCTGTTTTTGAAGAAAAGTGGCTTTGTTGTTCCGCTGAGGCATCAGCCTTTTTGACAACACTTAGGTTTGAACGGCGGTGTCGAATAACAGCCAAAATAACATTAATATACGAGCTACCATTCACATTTTAAGGTGTAAAGTGTTTGTTATTTATTCTTTTTTTCCTCCAGTTTTCAGCTACGTACAGCTGTTCTCACTATTGATTTTGTGTTCAAACATCCTGTATAGATCTATCCTGACGCATCTATTTCTTTGAATGTATAAAAGGTAGAGCCTCTCATCACTGTAATAGTTGGTTTCTGTGTCATTTTATTCATTTGTAATTCATTTTGTTTAGGTTTAAACTTAACAAAAAAATGAGATGTGCTTTTTAACACGAGCTGTGCTATAGTTTTACAGGGACTAGGGTTCAGGAAGACTTAAGCATGTTCTCTGCCTGATTTTGGTCTCACTTTCAATAACAAGGCCAGTTTTCTCATACACTTGGGCAGGTTCTGGACATCAGCATCATTATCTTATCTGTATACCAACACACACACAGATATGTCCACAGATATGTCCACGCTAGAACAAATACACACAGCACTGCCAATATCTCATATCACTGAAAATTTGTGCCTCCACCCCACATACACACACACTGCGCACACATATACACACACATAGACATACACAATTTCAATTACGCACACAGATGTGAGCACACAAGCACATGTGCACGCTCAAACACGATCCAACACATAACCCTGCGTGCATACTCTTCTTAACATCTATGTGTTAGTTATAATATATACTATCATCAGAGTTGGTGCAACAGATTGTGTTTCAACACAGTCAGTTTAAAGCTAAAGCAGGCAAGTTCACCGATTCAGAATGAAGAATAAAAAAAAACAAAACCCTTTTGAATGTACAAAAGGTGTCTCCTCTAACCAAAAATTCAATCTTAGTTAATTGAAAAATTCAATCTTAGAATGAAGAATAAAGAAAATGTGATCAAATTCTACAAAGCTAAGTACTTCCATCACCAACCACTTGCCTCCTTTCACCATGAACTTCAGTGTAAAAAACGCTATATGCCAAGCAGTGCAGTGTATACTGAATGTAACCCCCTTTCTTTCCTCTCTCTTCACCTATATATACTGATATATCGCCTGACCTCAAAACCAATCACCAAACACTCAAATAAAAGCCAGACTCGGCCCAGCCACCTCATGTTCTATGGCTGATCAAACTGAATCCACCAGCAGATCTTTAGTGAGCTACCTCTAAGGCAGGGGGGTGAGGGTATTTTTTTCTGAAAAAATGGACCCTTTTTAGTAGACACAACTTGATTAATGGCACTAAACTAGGAGTAAGGGGAGACCTCTTCTACATCCAAAACGGAGGTTCTCTTAACCCCCCTCCCCTGCCTCTAGGCCTGACCGGTCATCAAATATTTGATGCAGCCATAAAGCCCCACTCAGCCAATCATAAACCAGTCACATGATATACAACAGCCAATCAGAAGCCGAGAAGCCAGCCACCTGACTTGTAATGGCCAATGATTAAAAAGTACCTCCTCTGTTTCCAGTGAAGAGAAATGAAGCATCTCACTCTTTTCTCTCTTTTTAAGAATTTCCACTCCTTTTTCTACCTCCTCCCCCTCTTCTTCCTCCTCCTCCTCCTCTATCTCTTCATCTTCCTTCCCATTGCCAAGCAAATCGATCGTGTGATCTACGGGGCTGTATCGCCCCGAGTCAATATCAGAATAGTAAGAATCCGTCTCTGATTCTGTTTCAATCTCTTCTTCATCTTGAGCAATTTCTGATTCATCATCATCATCACCGTCCCCATTCTCTGCTGTGTGATACGTCTCTGCATTAGACTCATTTTCAGAGTAATTCTTATCTACAGTGTCTGTGGTCTCGCCATCGCAAATCTCTCCCAGAGACTTAGAGTCTGCTGAGGCATAATCCGTGTCAGCGACCTCGCTGGCGCCCTGGGAGGCCCCATGGTCCTCCTGTTCCTGTTTGAGCAAAGGCAATTCTACATTATCATCACGAGCTGGTTTTCTCTCCACCCCATTTTCAGGCGAGAAATCTTTCTGAAAGTCATTAGCCGTATACTCCTGCCTCGGCGGAGCTTCGTAGTTGAACTGTGACATTGGCGGCTCAGAATAAAACGACTCATAATGGTGGAATGTTCTTGGTTCCTGGTGCGGAACCACGTGTTCTGGCTGCTCACTGGGCTGAGGAGCAGGAGGATGGTAGAAAGTTTCAACCTGCGGAGGGCTGAAGGGAGAAAACATCTGGTACTGTTCTTGTTGGGGTTGATGATGGTGCTGAGGAGGAGGAGGAAGAGGAGGAAGGGGAGAGGGACCACTTGGTTCCCAGGGTGCCGAGGGGGGGCTGGGAGGCCAGTAAACCAGTGTCACCTGAAATCGTAAAGTGTGGTTAGCAAGACCATACTGGGTCTCGTTAAAAAAGGAATGAAGTTAGTAATTACAAGAAAAAAATCTTTCACCTGTTCAATTTATATCTTTGTGTTATCATAAACAAACAGTACTTTTATTTCAACTTCACTTCACAGACTCTTTTTGGCATACCACTCTCACACTCTGTTCTTATACATTATATAATCCTTATAATTCACTGGACTATTGAATACCATACAATTTTTCCCAGGCTTCAGAAAGAACCAGATTGTCATTGATACCATCATACTTAGCATCATCAACATCATCAGTCAGATCGTCAAACAGGGTACACTTTATGTAAAACGCTACCAGAAACAAGATTATCTCCAAGAATACAAACTAAAGGATGTGAAACAGAATGAACAGCAAAATAATAAAAAAAATTCTGAAACTAATGACTCTTATAACGAGAATGATATTCCAAGTATCTACTGAAATAATATAAACATTATTGGGATGCTATTACTCATAGCAGACAACCATATATCATGCATAAAATTGGATGTTGTATCCAACAGCATTGGGGATAATATCACAATCCTACACAATGTCTCACTTATCATATCTGGGGATAATATCACAATCCTACACGTCTCACCTATCACAATTGGTGATAATATCACAATTCTACACGTCTCACTTATCATAACTGGGGATAATATCACAATCCTACACAATGTCTCACCTATCACAACTGGGGATAATATCACAATCCTACACAATGTCTCACCTATCACAACTGGGGATAATATCACACACCAAAACAAATTATAATCCAATCACAATTGGAGGTACAGATGTTAACGAATCAGAGGAGAATTGTTTTCAATCTGCTGAATGAGGTTATCAAATGAAAATTTAAAAAAAAGAGAGTTAAAGATGCTAAATTTACTTAGACAAAACAAGGCTCTGAGGAACAAAACATCAGGAACAATTGTTAGGATAACCTGTTCCACACTGTTAGTAAAAATCTAGCATTGTAACTTATAAAAAAAGAACCCTCTAAACATATACCAGATAACAAACTTCCAAATTACCAGATAACAAACTTAGAAATTACAACTGGATTAAATGTTATCAAAAATGGTCAAAGACATGCCAATAAGCAATCAACACTTGTGGAGCAACTTCCTGTAACATGAACAATAACTAATTTAATCAAAGACAAGAACAGTGGCAAATTCAACAGTGACAGAGACACTTTAGCACTTGTAAAAGCTGCCTGTGTCACCCTTGAACAGATAAAATGTAACAGAAACAAGAAAATAGTTAAAAACATGTCTAACTGTCATCACCAAGTCTGTAAGAACCGAAGACGCTTGAGAACTGATCCTTTGTCTGCAGAGAGGACACACAACCTATGGAAGTTAAATTAATTCATTTTAGGTGTTCAAAAAATTGAAAAAAAAAAAAAAATTGAAAGCTAACTACTACATTAACTTTGATTCCCAATATCAATATCAATATGAAGACATCACCACAAAGAACAAATGTCAAAATGTCCCAATATATAAACAAAATGGAAAAACAAAGGAAAGAAAAATACAGGAAAGGGGGGTAAAACCCAGACAAAATAATGAAACAACTAAAATTCTAGAATATCTGGCCTTTTCAACCTAAAGCAACAACATCAAATTGACTAGTCATGTTTTGGGCTTGCTTACAGAAAAAAACATCCAATTAATTGGAAATAACTTTGACAAATGGCAAGAACTCTTGCTCCAAAAGAAATAAAGAAATGTGCCAAAAACTGGGCAGTGATCCAATTATTCAGTTAAAGAACCACAATAAGATCACATTTACTTTCAGTGCCCTGTAATTTAATTGACTTTTTTATCAAAAGTCAGAGAGAAACAATCTAGGACTAAAAATTATTTTAATATCTAACTTGCAGCAAAAATAATTGAAATTTGGGAAGGAAAATTAGATCTGCCACTGATATTCCAGATCTAATATGAAATCTATAGCTTCTTTAAATCTAAAGGAGAGAGGGGATTGTTCTTTCGAAGAGAAAATAAAAGAAAAGAAAAGAAATTCAAAGACAAAAATAAAATGAAGAAAAAACACAGATAGAGCTGACATTTAACCTACCAGTGCATCTTCTTCCTTTATAAGCCAGCAATAAAAATACGACAAACATTTCTAAACAATACTGTGATGCACAACCTGTAGCTGAAGCAAATTAAATTGGCAAACAACTTTTGCCTTTTCCAGATTACATGTACATATCACTGCTAAATTCCGATACAATTTTCTCTCTTGTAATTATTACATATTTTTACATAATTTTGATTTTCTCCCATTAATATTTCTGATAAAGAAATTCCTCTATTACTCATTTTGCAAACAATCACAGCAAACTTGAGCTACTGGATACTAAAGAGTACTAATTCTTTCTTCATGAAAAATATTCTATCACACATCTAAAATCTGTTCATAATCCTACATAAACTAACTACAAAGCTATAAAATGGTTAAATCACACAAAGCCCCATGCAGCTTCACAAAAGAATTACAGCTATTAGCTGGTCCTTATTTTAAAACCAAAAATTTTCCCAAGTTTAAATCTTGGATAAATCTGCAGCAGTCCTTTCACATAAAGGAATTATTTGTTTAAATCTCAAGCTACTTTTCATAAAAAGTCCCAAAATTTTAATCAATTTAAGTAGAATACTACTGATTTCTCTGGGGCCATAGTAGTCTGAAAAATTTCAGTCTTAAAATAATAAACAATTGTTTTCAATTATTAACAAGCATTTTCTGATGCAAGATAAATAAGTAGATGTCCAATTAAATTAAATATAGCGCCCGTTTTATGACTGATGTTTCAGATCAGACCAATGCTTATTCTGTGTAAGCAGACAACTGCAGACTTACCTTAAACATCAATAGGATTAATTTGTCACAAAGTTAGGACCAATTTTCTATATTTAATTCTTTTGCCAATCTGCCCCCCCCCCCCCTCCCCGACCTCAGGCCATCTACTCACCAAGTAGGTAGGGTCCATCTTGGGCTGGACCAACTCCATGAAAATGTTCCACCACTGCTGGAGGAAGGTACCATGGTGCCCTGTCCCAGGTTCAGGGATCACCTCTCCTGTAGCAGTGTTGTATTTGTGCATCCATGGCTTCACTGGGCCGATGAAGTGGACCACTTTGATATTGGCACCAAATCTGGAGGGAAAACATCAGTGTTTTCTTTTATTTCTTTTTAAAATACTGTATAACAAATTGTATGAAGTGGACTACTTTGATATTGGCACCAAATCTGGGAGAAAAAAAAATCAGAAAATTTCTGTATTTTTTAAAAAACTATTTCTTTTTTAATACAAAACGGATGTGGTGGACAACTTTGAAATTGGGATCAAATCTGAAGAAATTATTCAATGAAATTCAGTAAAAGTCAATCATTTTGAGTTTTTCCTTTTCTTAGGATCCATTCCCAAGGAAACTCTCTCTCTCTCTCTCTCTCTCTCTCTCTCTCACACACACACACACACACACACACACACACACACACACACACACTATACTTACTGTTTCAACGCAGGCAGGTAACTATAAAATGCCTGGGATACAACATTGTAGATAAAGGGAAGATGTTTTTGGATATCTGTGTACGCCCAGTCTTTAAAGTATAGATTGAGTAAGCCCTGATCTCCACCTGAAACAAACAGCAATTCACTGTACATAAAAGAAATGTAAAATCTACGAAATATCATCTTACAGGGGCGGACCAAGACAGTCTTCCAAATTTTCTGCTAATTTGCAGCCATACTGCTGCAAATTTGCAAGGAATTGCAGGCTATGGCAATATTGCAGCGAATTTGCCCCAAACGAATTTGCAGCAGGTCTGATATTTTGCAAAGGGGTGTGAGGAACTCTTACATGTTGATTATACATCTAGACGCTACTCCTTATTATGATATCTGATACCTGGGTTCCTCACAATCTGGTTTCACACACACTGTTAATCCCAACTGGCACATTACCAGACTGCTGTGTTAACTGTGATCCCACACTAGGCCATTACATTTTACAAATAAGTCAAGTTACTGAACACCATTACTTCTATGTGCTATTAGCAAGGATGAGACTGCCATTTGGTGAAAAAGTTGGAAAATATGGCATGGGGTTCAGGGTGCCCCCTTTCACAATGATATTTTTGGTCTCCAAAACGTCAGAAATCCACCAACAGTCTCATCCCTGGTATAATTTTTTGAACCTGAAAGGAAGGGAGGGAAGGAGAGAGAAAAAGGGGAGCGGTGGAGAGAGAGAGAGAGAGAGAGAGAGTGGGGGAGGGGGGGGGGTTGCAGAGTAAAAGAGAAAGAGGGAGGGAGGGAGGAGGAGGAGGAGACTCACCATCAAAACTCCCTACTGTCATGGCAAAGGCCAGTAAGTTCTGGTATGTCTGTAGAGAGGGCTGCAGTACAAACACTCCTGAGTTAAAGCAGTCTGGCCAGCCGGGGTCTGGCGCCGCTGAAAACTCCTCACGCTCAAATAGTTCATCTATGTTTTGTAGCACCTGCAACACAAAATGTTAGCCATTATTTTACTTGAAGGATCACACATTCTATTTACATAAAATGACCACTCTGCAAACTGAATCAGTACTTTTTTAATGTATTTGTACCAGTTTTGTAATATGGCACCTGCTTAAGCTTTTGATCAATTTTTATTTAATTTACGTGCATTAATTGCAGTATCGAATTGAGACGGCTATAAGAAAGTGGATGTGTGTGCATGTGTACAAATGTATGCGGTTCTAAACACGTCTCTTCCCCCTTGCACATAAGAATGTGCAACAGACACACACACACACACACACACACACACACACACACACACACACACACACACACACACAGATAAGTCGTCTAAGTTACCATAGTATCAGAGTCCATGAACACACATTTCTTGAACTGTGTCAGCCTCCAGACATGAAACTTGGTGAAGGTGACTCCGAGGTCTGGACGCTCCAGAAGACCAAGGTTAATGGTGTCCCGGCTGTCCAGTACATCCACTACCTCTAGCAGGTCAAAGACTGACCCTAGCTGCTGTCTGGAATATAGGTTAAAATTATAAATAATAATAATAATGATAAGTATGAATTGGAGTTGAGAGTGAATCTTTAACAATATGGAAATCATAAGCACAGAAGGTGCATATAGTGTTATATGGGGGGGGGGGGGGGCCATGTGTGTAAATACAACAGCCAAATATATTAATTTCCTGATAAATTCAAAGGAATTTCATGTCTTACAAATGCAGTCTGCCATGTTCACTTTGAATGTCATGCCGAATAACAGTAAAATTGAAAGTGGCCAGGTAAAATTTTTGTATTTTTCTTAACAGAACTTGACAGGGCATACCTCATTAGTGATCAATGGGGGGGGGGGGGGGGGGGGTTTTCAAAAAATTTTTATTTTTTTTTTCTTTTTNTTGGTGGGGTTATCTTTTCAGTGCAATAATATTGGCATTTTTTTAATAATCATAATATTCTATAAAAATTATTTATAAGTTGCATTCACACATCTTTAATATATATATATACAACTCACATCAATGGGACATCTAGGAAACAGACAAAAAAAATGCACATCATAATATATCCAGACTACTTCCTTCTGAAATGGTTAAGTCTGTTAAGGACCCCCCCTCTCCCATCCCCTCCCCTCCCTCCCCCCCAATCAAATTCCTGGCTACGAGTCTGACATTGCGCGCCTCGTGTTCCACTTTATCATGCAGTCCGTCTGTGATACTGGCTGGGTATGCTGCTCTTAATCCTGAAGGGCACCAGTGAAATATTGGTGTAGTGGAACATGGTAATATCGTGAAACGATATTGGCGTTAAGGGTTGCTTCATCTGCACCTGTACACATGCACATCAGCATGGGAGCTTGGACTTAACGTTATCTATACTAGTAGGTGTTTTATTGATAACCCAGATAGGGTTAAATAAATGGGCAAGGAAAGAGATGTGCCTATTTAAACAGGTTGGAATATATAGATCACCAACCAGCCAGACAGCAAGCCAGACTAACAGACAGACAGACAGATAGCAAGACAGCCAGACAGAAAGACCTTTCATTGATAAATTCTTTTTATACCACTTTCACCAGGGGAGAATAAACTATAACATATATACTTTGGCAACTAAAACAATCTCTCTCTTTGGTATTTAGCACACTGTAAATGTGAACAGTCTGTATTCAGACACAATGCACACTCACTCCAGCAAGCACACACACTTAAACTTTGAATACAAATACTTAGGTACCGGTAAGTCTTTAACCCAATAATTTTAAAAGATCCACTTTCAACCCTCTGGGGTAAAAAAAAATCACATTTTCATATCTAAATATCCACCTTTTTTTACACATTTTTTAATCTAATTATTATTTTTCTTGCTCCAATGAAGTGTACAATGAGGTAACCTTTGAGTCCAGAGTGACCTTTCTGTTTCCTCTCTCTCTCCTCAGACATCCATCAATCCAAGCCAACACATCTGTTCTCACCTTGAACTCAGACTGGAGGCACGCTCAGACAAGATATATCTTAGGCTTCGTTCACATGCAATGTCTATTTTCTAAATTCTATTTTCTATTCGCAGTATGTCTTATGATCACGGTCTGTGCACTGAATATCCCGCGGCGTAATTACTGGCAGCGCNTTATACCACTTTCACCAGGGGAGAATAAACTATAACATATATACTTTGGCAACTAAAACAATCTCTCTCTTTGGTATTTAGCACACTGTAAATGTGAACAGTCTGTATTCAGACACAATGCACACTCACTCCAGCAAGCACACACACTTAAACTTTGAATACAAATACTTAGGTACCGGTAAGTCTTTAACCCAATAATTTTAAAAGATCCACTTTCAACCCTCTGGGGTAAAAAAAAATCACATTTTCATATCTAAATATCCACCTTTTTTTACACATTTTTTAATCTAATTATTATTTTTCTTGCTCCAATGAAGTGTACAATGAGGTAACCTTTGAGTCCAGAGTGACCTTTCTGTTTCCTCTCTCTCTCCTCAGACATCCATCAATCCAAGCCAACACATCTGTTCTCACCTTGAACTCAGACTGGAGGCACGCTCAGACAAGATATATCTTAGGCTTCGTTCACATGCAATGTCTATTTTCTAAATTCTATTTTCTATTCGCAGTATGTCTTATGATCACGGTCTGTGCACTGAATATCCCGCAGCGTAATTACTGGCAGCGCGAGCCAGTTACTATAAGTTACTATAAGTAACTGGCTCGCGCTGCCAGTAATTACACGGCGGGATATTCAGTGCACAGACCGTGATCATAAGATAGCGCGAATAGAAAATAGAATTTAGAAAATAGACATTGCATGTGAACGAAGCCTTAGAACATACAGAATACCACATCATCCACTGAACAGAACATATCCAAACGGGATTTGTATCAGATAATCAAAAAGAACAATCTCTCTCTCTCTGTATGCGTGCGTGCATGTGATTGTGTGTGCCTGCACGTGTGTGAGGCATACTGAAAACTTTTAAAAACATGAAAATTCAGATCAGTAGTCATGAGAAACTTCCCACACCCAAGAACTGGCTGTAAAATGGATGGTGGCTTTTAAAATTACTGCTGGTCTGCTGGTCACTTGGGATGACTGCACACTGTTTCCTCACAGTCCTTGTAAATTTAACTGTTTATCACCACCAGAAACAATAGATTGAACACATCTAGTTTGACCACACATACATGAGTGTCTGATGATGAAATCAAAGGCTCCGTTCCATTCTCAGGCTTTGTCCAAACATGTCTTTTAGATCAAGAAGGTGGTCTTGTTTTAGCATGTACTTTGAAGTCTTCAGTACTTTTTCTGTACTGCAGCTTGGCCAGAAACATGGAAATCAAGCATAGTTAATTGTTTGAAGTATGTTGCCTAATCACAGCTGGGTAGTCTATTTTTCTTTTCGCTTTTTTTTTTTTTTTTCTTAGGTCTTTATCTAAATTGTATGATATTCTTGCTGCCAAGACTGTAGCCATATATCAACTTTGGCTAATTCATCCAAAGGTATACTCTTCCACCACTGTTACATATACCTCAGTTTTTTTTTCAACCAACATTTTTATAATTATGGTATGTTCAGGTGAATACAACCAAATGCTGGTATCAGCTATAAATAGCATGTGGCTTGTATGGTGCACTCAGTTGCTACATACACTGGTAATACTGCTGCACTGCTGGCATACTGGTTTCTCCATCTGTCTTTTGAACTGCATTGTAATATTGCTTTAGAAATAAATCTTGAAAAACAAGATAGTAGGTGTGGAGATGGGGGTGGGGTTAAAATGGGAGGGGGGGGGGGGGTACATCACAGATAACATGTTCTGCATTTTACTCCTGATAATTAAAGAATACACTGAGAAGCAGTTTTTCAGTCCATAGTATTGTGCATGTAGTAGCTTCTGCAACTTTCTTCTGTGCCTCTTCAGCAGTAAACAGGAATTATACACACTGCATTATATAAGATCATTATAAATTCATTGAACAGATCACATATTGTACATGTATTATCAGGGCACCTGACCCAGGCTATAACCACACGGTATTCCCGACTATCCTGGTTAAGAAGCTATAGGTATACTGGAAGATAGGAGCAGCTGGTCACCAGCTAAATTTACCAGAGCAGGAATGCTGAACATCTTAATTGTTATACCACATATTTTCTCCTCTCTGGTCTGCAGTGAGGAGGATATTTATTAAGATGATCAGACCTTTAATTGCTCATTTGAGAAACCGTGGGGAGGGGGGGGGGCACTAGTTTTAATTAAAAGCTAACAGAAATGTTTTGTGATCTGAAGTTCTGAGGCTTTGGAATCTCTGACTATGTTAGTAATGTTTTTTTCCATTCTAACATCTTCACATAAGAGGAGATGCTATGAGGTGACCCTTATAAATATCCATCCAGCTAAATAACCTAAATCACTTATTCATTTTTTTAATCAATTAATTGTTTTTAGGCATCTTATTTCTAAGATAAATCATTCACTGTGTAGGTGGTTTTGTCTGGGCGAAGAAAGACAGGAATGAAAGCAACACCTGATATTTCTTATTACCCACACTGTAAGCATCTGTCTGCGGAGAATGCCTAATTAACGACTCTTCTTACAAACATTCAGAGGAGAAATAAATCCAAGCCAATGGGCTGAAGAAAAGGTGGTTTTTAAGTGGTGTAAAGAGAGTGAGTTTGTAGATTATGTTTTCAGTAGTAAATTGATATATACTTGGGTTGATGTGTCAAGCATGTTATTTACTCTCACACTGCTTTAACTTTCATAATGGTAAAAAAAAAATCAAGACCAGATAAAAAATAGTGAAAAAAAGGAATTCTTTTTTTTTCATATGTAATCACAGATCAAGCACATTTCGACCTACAGTAATAAACCGCAAGGACACATATATGCTATCTTTACAACATCACTAGAAAAACATCTTCAACTTGATATTTTAAAACTTGAACAACAGGAACAAGATGTCCAACAAGTCTGCTATATTAAGGCTGAGAAACCCTCACAATCCTCTTAAACCTTATGAAGAACACTCGACCTTTCATTATAAGTACAAGACTAGTACACTACTCTCAGCCATGAGATGATAAAGCTGCATTTCCAGATGGGTTGTAACTGCTTAACTCTAAGTCATAACATATCATCTGGAGTAATTGCAATTTCTAACCACAGAGAGCCACTCTAATCCCTCCACTATACCATCCTACTTCCTTGAATCATTTGCTTGTAGTTACACCAAGTCTGCATTAAAACCTATAACAACACTAATTTGAAATACCAGCAAAGACAGGCCTACCCAACTACCAGATGTGGCACCTACGGATCCTGAATAAACCGGTATATCAGACCACACTACCCGTTTTCAAGGTGTGTGTCAGATCGCATTACGGAGTATCATACCCCATCACAAATTTTGTAGGCCTTCCTGTCATCCGGTGCACTACTTGCCAACCCTGCTTAGGATCATCGCTATCACATCGCGCGCCAGGCAAAATGGTTGAAGTGGCTGATACTCCGTAATGCGATCTGACACACACCTTGAAAACGTGTAGTGTGGTCTGATATACCGGTTTATTCAGGATCCGTAGGTGCCGCGTCTGGTAGTTGGGTAGGCCTGTAAGACTTACGAAACTACTTGTCTAAAAAGCAGAAATGGTGGCCAATAACTGAACAGATGTACAAAATGTTACTGAATCAGCTATCATTTTGCTGGTATTTGGTTGCTGAGTGTTTTAAGGAGAATATCAACTGCAAATTATATGATCGTTTTATTCAATTTCTGGCTCCAGAAAGTGATGTTCCCCTAGGGACTTTTTATAGTAAGAAATATCAATCAAACAAATTTCTGAAATGGCAAGATCTAAGTATAACCATCTAACTCGAAAGGAAACACTCCTCAAGTCTGAGAGTAAACTGAAGGCCACATCAGTATTCAGAAGTTCAAGTAAAGGTCCCTCGCATCAAACCAGGGGAGATTTCATACTAATTTACAAGAGCTGGCCGAGGTGGGTTTGAGGTATTTGAAGGTGCCTTATAAAACACCTGGTCCTGCCTTGGGTTTCACTTTGATGAACATTAGCCTGGTGATTTGGGAAAATCATTACCAACGCCAAAGCAAATATTTTTACAGGCAAAAAATGGCATAATCAATACACACAGGCAGTATGACGATACATTGAAATAATGAAACACATAGCAGAAGCTATTTTGAGGCTGCTAACATGGGTCTGGCTTATCTCTGGTTTTCACACCTTTATTTTGCTGACTGGACTGAAATAAAAGGGTAAGGGATTGGTTCTGGTTTCTCCACTCCCCTCAACACACACACACACACACACACACACACACACACACACACACACACACACACACACACGGGTGGATTTCCCCGTTCATCATGTAATCCTTGGCTAAGGGCAAAGATAACTTACAGCGACTTATCAGTCAACCTTATTCCACAGTATCCAAAGATTGAATTAGATATTTGTATATAAACATATACTGGTACACATGTTTGGACAAAAGAGGACAAATCAGCACTTTATGGACATTGCCTATCTCCATCCCCAGCTTCATTGCATATGCATGGATACACCACAAACATACATACACACATGCACACATGTAAATTAAATAAACACACACACACACACACACACACATACACACACACACACACCATGTACGTGCATTCAAACATTAACTCAAATGCGGTCTCCACAGCTAATTCCAGACTTAAATCAATATACCAAGCAAAGAATGACCTCAACTGACCAAATGACCCCTATTTACCCTTTCACTGGAATGCAAACTAGTCCAGACCTTTACTGAAACCACAAAATAAAAATTACATAACACCCGCCAGAGCCTGCTGCAAATGTCACCCCTACCCAGGGGCCTGTCGCATGAAATAATGTCACCCATACTGATAGGTCACATAAAATAATGTCACCAATTATGGCAATACCCAGGGGTCTGTCTCAAAATACCATAAGCACAAAATTGCGTCTTTACTATTAGACCAAATTTAGTCTACACACTTATTGTCTAATAAAAAGAAATAAATTACCCCTTTTAAACATAATAAGAAAGACGTGGCTAATGTTTCAGATCAATTCTTACTTAAAATTTCTAAACAGGCTATAGCAGCTAGTATGTTATTCAGAACTTAAACAGACAAAATTTTTGGCCTAAAAGTTAAGATCAAATTCTATGGTTGTCATCCTTCCCTTATGTATTTAAGCAATGCATACATCAATACAGACAATTAAGGAACCCAAGCGAGAAAACAAAATACTAGACAACAGGTTACAAAATTATCAAATTTGGTTGCATTATCATTATTTTACCAGCATTTTTGTTCATGATATTTTACAGTTTTATGTCTTTATATGTCACAAAAAAGGCTAGAGTGTAAGCAGTTAGCACCTTCTATAAAGGGAATTAGGCTCTCTACTGCCCCCCCCCCCCCCCTTTTTGTACAGGGGCATTACACAAGACACCTTTCAGGTACCTCAGTACATGCAATCTGATATCAGCAGCAGCAGTTGTCTAGACATGCGGGATAAGTCAACTCATTTTGATTCATACTCAGACCATGAATGAATGAATGATTGTATACCACATCTTACTACCATCAGAAAATTATGTCACTTTGTGTGTCAGTGCGCTCTTATTACTTTCATTTTGCAGTTTTAATAATCAACTATCTCTTCCCAGAATTTAGAATTTTTTAAGACACTACGAGGATCATCTGAGATGCCATACAAGATCAGAAAATCTATCTGAATCTGAGTTGGGGTTACAATTTTAGGGATTGGGTTGAAACTCGATGGACCACTATTGTTGTCTTATAAAGTTACACAAAAGTGACATGCAACACATGGTGAATTTCTGCTGTTGCCCAACAGACTGCAATTTGACAGAGCTTTTGAAAAAATCAGAAATAATATCCATAAACATATTCTATCAGCCTTTATTCATTGCCCAAAGCCCTTGTTAGCCTGCAATTATTTCTGATCCCATTCTCTTCCAATCCCTGCAAAATCTTAGTTCTTTTTAAGCTGGGACACCACATTTTGGGCTTAGATGATCCCTTTTCAGACATGTATACACTGTTACAGTGAGAATATTAATTACACATATCTGATTTTTCGCAATATATTTTATGAAGGCGATACATCACCTAAAATGACATTTAATTCAACGTCAAGTACTGTACTAAAACTTGGAGACTGGTTCACATCATTAACTTGAAAAAAAAAAACTTGAAGACAGCAATTACAGCCATAACAACATCAGTAAAATCAATCACAGTAACAGTAACATCCTGAAGGTCTGGCAAGGTTCCAGAGACTTGTGTATAACTGTAGGGAGATCTCATCTTTCCTAATCAAGCACCGTTTTCAACAAGCCTTAATAGACCTATGTCCAATGACCCTTGGCCTTCAAAAAATACTGGACCTGATTAACAACCCTGGGACCAGAGGGGTTAATTACTAATTAGGGTACCTGCACCCTGAAGATCAAAGATAAATGGAAATCTACTTGTATTCTCCAGGCCCAAGATACAGCAAAGGCATGCTGTTAATGCAGTAGAGTTTCCAGTAATCTTTGAACCTATGGATGGGTGCCCTGGGACTTTCTTAATACAACTCCTCAAGAAAAAATCTATATATATCACGGAGTGATAGAGGACAAAATTCATTTCCAGACTGGTGAAAGAAATCATACTGTGATGTACATGTATTGTACAGGTTGCAGTCCTTACACAACATGTGTGCCAATTAAAATAAATAAATAAATAAATAAATAAATAAATAAATAAATATAGGCCCGTAGCCAGCAATTTCAAAAGGGGGGTTCTTTTTCTGAAAAAGTGGACCTTTTTCAATAAAAACTTCATGAACCTAGATCAAATTTTACCCAGAGTGGACCTTTTCCCACCAAAAGGGGCGGTTCTTTCGAACCCTCCGAACCCCCCCTGGCTACGGGCGTGAAATAAATAAAATTACGATGCTACCACAACTATAGCATTTGGTAACATAATGTAAAGACCTTGCTAATACACTGTGGCCGGGGAGTTTCCTACAGAAACAGACAGATGCTGTCTTGTTTTTATCACAACCTGTAGATCATTTTTGCCCCCCCCCACCCCCACCCACCTACCCACACATCCCCAAATATGGACATCAAGATCCTGTCTGTCTTCTATTACATGCATGCTTCTTATAAACTGTCCCAAATCTCATGGTTGTAGGTAAAATTGCATGATGCTTTCCTCATAGTGCTGCACAATTACACCATTGAGAACCTTGGCAAATATACAAATTCTCTCCCATGTACCATTTCCCAGACCTAATTTAAACCTGATGTGAACAGGACTTCAGGCCGACACATGCATTGGACGTACCGTATGCCGTGTGAAACACCAGGAGTTATCATCACCACGAGCTTCCGCGTGGTGCCCACTCTGCGTAGAGACTGCCCCCACACCAGACTGCCCAGGGCGTACGTGTCGCTGGTTGCCAAGGTGACGAAGGCCTCATCTTCAACTGGAAGAAAACAGAAGAAAATATTCAAAGGTCTGGAGAAAGATATACATCTCACTGGTTTATGCTTTCTCATATGTTTTTTTGCGTGCAAAAACTTGATGTTTTAAATTTAGAAAAGAAGAATTTAAAAAGTTTGAAAATAAAAACTGTAGACACAATTTGAGTAATAAAAATCAACTACTACATTCATAGGCTGTAGGACAACTTTAAGACAAAAGGAAATTCAAAGTAGAAAACACTTGGTCTTGTGGTATCCCTGCTTTTCATTAATCTGACCCCCCCCCCCCTCCACCCAATTTAAAATGCATAAACTCCCCCAATGATAAAAAAATCCTGCCTTTTGTCATAAAATCCGAATCATTGCAGATTTCCAATACTTCCTGATAGTCCCATAAGCCACACCTCCAAAACTGGCAAATCCAAGAATATATTTTCAGAACAGTCATGTCAATCACAAAAACCACAAAAATCCTGGAATTCCTGGGACTGGAGTGTCATGTGAAGGTCATTACAAGGTCAAGGTCACAGACAGATCAATAAGCACTGATGCAGACAAAAAGGTTTTTCCGGTCAATATTTTAATTTAATTTGAGTTTCTTAATTAAATGCTTTGAAGAGACAACTTGTTGTTTAAATTCTTTTTTTATCATCCTACAGTAACTAAAAGAAATAGTTTACATACAATTGTTGAGCGAGAATTGATTTTAGTGTCCGCGTCCACAGAACTAGCTGGTTCACAACTCTGACATTAATGTTGGCTGTAGTTTAACACCACAAAATTGAATTAGTCAACAGAAGTGATGAAATTTTTTTTTCTTTAAAATCTATAAAAATAGAAATATTATCACTGTAAATACCATGCACATCTAATGGGCAAATGCTAAAACTATTGGTGTCATATATCACTAGTGTTTAATAGCTCAACATACTGCACTCCCAACACTAACATTAACGCTTGTCTATTGATCCTCCTCCACACGCAGAGATGACACCCTAGTTTAAAATAGATACAATACAAAAGGTAAAACCAAGAACATTTTAAAATTACTAGTATGCTCACTATTCTCAAATTTTATCTGCTTTGCAAATTTAAATTTGCAACCCCCCCCCCACACACACACACACACAACATCGATTTAATGGGGGGAGATATAAGAGATTTAGTTAAGTATAAAACTTTGTGGAAATAATCCCGTTATATACTAAACAGGTATTTCAAAGGACAATTAATTCTTTTTCTGAAAAGTGGACACTGTTGCCTCCTCAGAGCAATGGGTCAAACTTTGATTCAGAGTGGACTTTTTCTGGCCAAAACTGAACCTTTTTAGCTTTCTCACCCTTCCCTCCCCCCCCC
>NW_019776131.1:17079-53378 GCF_001039355.2 Lingula anatina | reverse complement strand
AAAAAAATAATTTTAAAAAATCTGCACATAAATGGATGGGAAGACGTACAGAGCTGTGGGAAGGAGGAGCACATAGTGGGTGGGTGGGTTCGTTGGTGGTGCTGATGTACCATATTTTGCAGTGATTGGTGATCTCTTTTTAATTTGAACTACGTCGTGGTGAGGGGTGGGCGCGGTTAGTGCACAGACATAGGTGTTTAGGGTTTCTTGTAAAGCAAAAACTGAGCCCGTCCATTCTTGTCCATTAAAGCATGACTAACTGTAGAGACTCACATAACTGACCAATTCCGGTCAAATTATATAATACAGACAAATGGAACATTTCACAGACTTTGTTAATTTCAAGGAGAGTGTGAGAGCACCCTTCAGCCTGCTCAGCCACGAAACGTACGTGTTTCCTGACCTTGACCCTTTTTAAGCAGCCGGTTTAATATATGTCAAATAATCACTGTCAGTAATAATAAATAATAAAATTAAAATGAGGTAGAGCTAGCAAACAGTGTGAAACAACTTTCCTGAGAAGCGACTGCATTAAACTGAAATTGTTACGGCGTTATGAAGAAAGTATTTAAAAAATTCTCTAACCTTGCTGTGGAGGTGCCATCTTCTCTCATTCACGGCTTTCACCCTTGACCATGTGATTTTCACAACTGACCAATCAGTGACGAGATATTCTATCACATGACCAAATATGGCAGCTTTCATGATTCGCCGCGATATGTGAACGGCAACCTTTCCTCTGATGAGTTTACTGACGGATACAGGTGAGTCCAGGTGGTTTTTTTTTCGCCAGGTATGATATAAGACTGTTGTTATTTCTTGTAACTAGGGTAAATGTTGATTGTACGGCGGGAAGGGGGTTACAAAGGCGCAAGGTGTTCATTTTTAAAAGGTCGAAACATAATACTAGATATTTGACATTTTTGATTGTGGAATGTCAAGAAATCCAATGTTCATCGTTTCTACAATCGTTCCTCATATGGGTAAATTATTTCCAAAGTGACACACATTTGTAACGAATAACGATTTCTCTTCGTTATGAAGCCATACAAAATTCCAGTGTACACTTAAAGTGCAGTAGTACTACTAGTCAGTAGTGCCACTATAGACCTTTTTCATCTTTTCCGGAAATGGAAATTGCATTGTGGGTACGGGAGCCCTGCTATGTCGAAACACTTACAGCGGTGCTAAAAACCATGGCTGAGTTTACGTGCTTTTTGTCCCGCTGCTACAATAACAGTAAGCGAGATTGACACATGAGGTATAATAAGTTCCCAACAAACCCGTTAGAATGAAAAATATGGTAGAAAGAAAGGAAAATATAGCAGGTTTGGATTAAAAGCAGGGCACCGCGTTTGCGCTGAACATTTCGAAGGCGAGAAGGCGGGAAGAAAAAATTGGAAAAAGAAAGTAAAAGCTGTGAGGTTTTACACGGGGATTCTACTTACAAAAAATTCAAGAACTTTCACGACTTTTTGTGTAACAACAAAGAGAAGGTTTGAAAAGTTTTGTATGTAATATCCTTTTTGTGTGTGTTTTATTGACAAGTGATCATTTTAAATGTAGGCCTAACATAGGTTTTAGTCTCTAATAACCCTNATCTCTGTGAAACTTGAAACAATGAGCTTCAGTTTGATGCCCTATACATATCTTATATTCGATCAAAAGCCTATGATAATAGATTTTTAAATCTCTTAAACAAAATTACTTTTAGGTGCAAGAATCGTTTATTTCGACTCACAGCTTAAGTAAAACTTTTTAACGTCCGACACTTCCTTAGCATTGCAGGCTACGGTAACTTTGCAAGAGCATGTGGCCAATTTTTTTACCTCGTAGTTACTTTTTCATAAATTGACGGGGGGCCAACTTACCCCGGGGTCCAACTAGCCCCGGTCTCCCCTACTCGATTGAGGTCTATGGCATTTTACATCACATATTTGACACTTTTTTAGTCTTGGATAGAAGAGTATTATTATAGAAAAAAATGAAATTTGGCGTAATTTAAGATGGCTTATCACGTTTTTGTCTTTGTGGCACTTAACTTCGATTATTATTATAATACATTTATGATAGGCTTGTCAGAAATTAGGCGAGCAGAAGAACGCTTAATTACCTTGAAAAGCGGACATATATTGTACCATACAAATGCTTCAAATGGCCAACAAGGAGTTGGATTTCTGATACACAAGGCGCTAAGCAAGAACATCATCGAGGTACAGCAAATTAGCGCAAGGGTGGCTACAGTCAAGCTCAAAGTGAATCAGAGATTCTCAATGAAACTCATTCAGGTATATGCACCAACATCAAGCAGACCAGATGAAGAAGTAGAACAACTGTATGAAGAAGTACAACGTCAGTTGACAACAGACTGCCACTACCACATAGTCATGGGTGATTTCAACGCCAAGATCGGGATAAAGTCAGACGAACAAGAGCATGCCACAGGGAAATTGGCAGCGGAGAGAGGAATGAAAGAGGAGACTTACTGATTGAATGGGTGACAGCAAATAACTTGAAGATCATGAATACCGTCTACAAGAAGAAGATATCAAGAAGATGGACATGGCAAAGCCCAGATGGATGTACAAGAAACGAAATTGATTACATCATGACAAACAGACCGAACATCTTCACGGATGTGAAAGTGCTAAACAGACTGGATGCGGGCAGTGACCACAGAGCAGTTATGGGAGTGATTAGGGTCAATGTCAGGAAGGACAGACAGAAATGCCTGTCAAATCCATCAAAGAGACCTAGTATCGAGCAACTGGTCGTAAAGAAAGACGAGTTCCAAATCCTCCTAACGAACAGATTCAGTGCACTAGAAGGTGAAGATGGAGTAGATGAAATGAACGATAGAATAACGACCACCATCCTAGAATGTGCATCAGAAGTCGCACCGGCCAGTAAAATGAAGGACTCAAAGCTCTCAACAGAAACGGGGATTCTCATGAAGAAAAGACGGATGATGAAGAAAACGGAGGTAAACAACAACAGGGACATCAGAAACAACATCGAATATGCAGAACTGGATAAGACCATCAAGAAGTAGGCAAGGGAAGACATCAGGAAGCAGAACATGAAGAAGACAGCAGAGACCATCGAAAATGGAAAGAGCATGAAAAGAGCAAAGAGGTCCTTTCAACTAGGGCAGGATAGAATGCTGACTCTTCTAGACAAAGATGAAAATGAGCTCACCACACAAGACCAGATATTAGAACGAGTAGAAGAATTCTATGGAGAGTTGTATGACAGCAACAAGGGAACAGAAATCTCAACAAAGGCATGCGATCTACCAGACATAACAGCTTGGGAAGTAGAGTCAGCAGTCCAGAAAATGAAGAACGGAAAGGCAGCAGGAAATGACAACATCAAAGCAGAAATGGTAAAAGCAGGAGGAGATATCCTATCTCAAGAATTAGCCAGGCTCTTCACAAAGTGCTTACATCTGAAGGAAATTCCTGTAGCATGGAAGAACGCCAACATGATCATAATGTTCAAAAAGGGCAATAGGAAAGACATCAAGAATTACAGACCCATCTGCCTACTTTCTAATTTGTACAAGATTTACACCAAAATATTGACCGAAAGGCTAACAAGACAACTAGATGAAGCGCAGCCAAAGGAACAAGCAGGTTTCAGAGGCCAGTACACCACTACTGATCATATGCACACTGTCAACCAGCTCAAAGAAAAATGTCTCGAGTATAACATTCCACTATGTGTAGCATTCGTTGATTATGAAAAAGCCTTCGACTTAGTAGAAACCCAGTATATACTGGCATCCCTGCAAGATCTAGGGATCGAAGATGGATACGTAGACGTCCTCAGAGACATATACACCGATAGCTCTGTTACAGTCAAACTACACAAGACCACCAATAAGATTAGGATCAACAAAGGTGTACGCCAAGGAGATACAATCTCTCCTAAACTGTTCACAGCAGCATTGGAACGTATATTCAGGGATCTAGACTGGCAGGACAAGGGCATAAACATAGACGGTACCAGGCTCAATCACCTTAGGTTTGCAGACGACATCATAATAGTAGCAGATGATGCAAAAGACCTCGAAGAAATGCTACAGGCGTTAGCAGATGAAAGCGCAAAAAGTGGGCTAAAGATGAACACCAGCAAGACAAAGGTGATGTTTGGACCACTAACCACCCCTTGCACAGTGAAGGTCAACACCAAAGAGATAGAAGCAGTAGAAGAGTATATATACCTTGGGCAACGGTTCAGCCTTAGTGATCGAACACTGGAGAAAGAAATCCAACGAAGGATAAAAGCAGGATGGGCAGCATATGGGAAACACAATGACATCTTCAAGAGCAACCTTCCTACCTGCCTGAAAAAGAAAGTGTTCAATGCTTGTGTGCTGCCGGCAATCACCTATGGTTCAGAGACCTGGGCACTGAATGCCTCCATGGAACACAAGCTACAAGTAGCTCAGAGAAAGATGGAAAGAATTATGTTGAACATCAATCCAAGAGAGCGGAAAACGAATGTATGGTTACGTGAACAGACCAAAGTTAAGGACGTACTGCTCACAGTTAAAGAAATGAAATGGAGGTGGGCAGGACATGTCAAAAGAATGAAGGACAGTAGGTGGACAATCAGGCTTACAGAATGGACCCCAAGGTATGGACAAAGAAAAAGAGGAAGGCTGGTCAAACGATGGAGGGATGAATTAGATGACTACTGGAAGTCTTGAAAGAAGAAACCTTGGCCAAACTGGAAATCTGAGGCTCAGGATAGGAAACAATGGAAAAAGCATGCTGAGGCCTTTGTCCAACAGTGGAACACTATAGGCTCTAAATGATGATGATGATGATGATGACATTTATAAATGCACGTAGCTGAAGCTCGTCGAATTAATCCATGTGAAATTCACCAATTTGTAAAATGGAAAAAGTCATTATTTTGTTTTCTAACGCATTCTCTACTTTCGGTTTGCCAATGTATCATCGTCATATTCATTTACAAACCCTTTTTTCTTACTGCACGTGTGTAACCTACTTACAAGGTCTAACAAATCCTTAATTGTTTTGTTACTGTCGACCGTACATGTAGGATTTTATTACTTCTGTCAACCGTAGGAATTTGTAACTACTGTCGACCATATAGGATTCTTTGTTGACAATAGTTATGTTTCGTTTTAGGAACTTACAGGCGACCTTTTTAATAGAAAAGAGATAATAGCTAGAGAACAAGAAATGGAAAGAAAAAGGAAAGAAGACAATCAGAACCAGAATTTTGATTTCGAGACGTCAAAACAACAACTTTCAAAAACCGCTGAATTGTGTCTAAAATTGGCGGAACAATTAGATTCTAAAAGTCTTTGCCAGGTATGTTGAAAGTGTCCTAATTCATTTTTTCGCCTACTTGGCGACATCAAAAAGAATATATTTAGTACATCGTCTTCCGCCATTTAGGCGAGCTTTTAATGCTTTGTCTTATTTATTGCAGCCTATACCTCTACGTAGGTAAATGAAAATACCTAATAGAAATGAAATTATAAATAACAGGCCCGTAGCCAGCAATTTCAAATGGGGGGGTTCTTTTTCTGAAAACCTTCATGTACCTAGATCAAATTTTATCCATAGTGGACCTTTTCCCAGCAAAAAGGGCGGTTCTTTCGAACCCCCCCGTACCCCCCTCCCCTCCCCGGCTACGGGCCTGAATAAGTATACTATGAAGCAACAATATGATATGCTATGATCACTCATACAAAATAATGAGCTCAAGCGACTCTTATTACTCAGTTGCCAGTAAATGCAGCACTGTCTTCTAGATCTTTCTAAGCCAGGGCATTGGTGAGGTCCTGAACAAATGCAATCAGAGTTTCGTTCACTTGGTTCATTAATTCATTATAAAGGCAAAATTTTCATCTATGGTTGTTCGACCAAATTTTGCACTGAGTTTTGTTAATGCCTGGTGCGGTGTGGTTGGCAGGTCGTTGTACATGTGCAGGGGGCTGCTGAATCCATCTGAAAAATACATACAGAAGAGCGCGGGTTTTTTTTTTTTAATGTTTAAACATCAAAATGTTTTTTGTTGCAGCGACCTAAATCATCAGAACATAACAAATTAAAATCTGAGAATCAACAACTGAAACAACAGCTAGGAGAGGTAGGTTGATTCTGTGAATAACTGGCATTTTTATTTGGAGGGTAATTGTTACTGCATGTACCAGTATATATGTATATGGGCAGTCCACTGAACATTACCATGGAGGTTTTTGATACTACAGTAGGTTTGCCTTGTTCATCAATGTTTATTCGCTCTCCAGACGGAATAAGTGGATAATATTTTAGTTCATGCTTCAAAAATTGCAATTATCTTTTTATTAATCATGTTTTGAATCAACGAGCGCTTATTCATATCCTGATGACCAAGAAATAATTTTGATTCATGATAATCTCTTGTAGCATAGATAAATTATACCAGGACGCCTCTGATAACATGATGACAACCTTTTTTTATGAATTTAGGTTATCGATGCTAACCTTCATTGGCAAAAATATAACGTAGAGAGGGACAACTATGTGATCAGTTTGCAAAATGCGCTTGAGAGCAAACAAACGCAAAAGTGCGCATGCGCCAGCAGAGAGCCCGCTGACGTGTTGACAGAGGCACAGCAAAAAGAAGTTGACAAAATACTGCTCAATGCTAAGGCGAAAACTTCATCGATAGAAAAAGAGAAGGAACAGGTATTTATGGTCAACCTTTTCTCTACATATTTATGGGTATTAAACTAAATAGATAGAAAATGCTACTACAAACGTAATGTTGGATGCTTTCGAATGGTTGAGGTACGGTACATACATGTGGTTTTAATTGTTTCGAGACAGAATGAGAATATTTAAACGTAGAATATTTAAACGTGTATGAGCAGGGATCATAATTTTTTAAATCAACTAAAATCAAGAAGATGGCTTCAAATAACATGGCTCTCGTTGTTTGAAATCAAAATGAAAATTTGCAAATATAACGGTGCCCTTGATTAGCACCCGCAGAAAAAAAACTTGGTTTTAATCATCAGTCCTCTAAAGTATTCGTACATTTCCCTTGTCCTCTAACTACGCAGTAACTGTAAAGTAACTCTATAGCATCTTTCACTAACTTTCAGCTACAAGATTCCATCCGCGATCTTCGTCTTACCATTCATCAGAAAAATCAAGAAATAGAAAACCTGAAAAAGAGCGCTGCCAGGAACCAGGATAGCCACCGGTCTTCTAACCATTCTAACGTCGATGACTATGTCAATATGTTGAAGGAGCAAATCCGCGCCGTGACCGAAGACTTTGAGGCCGAGAGACGAGACCGCGAGGAGGCGCATTCAAAAATTCTAGAACTTGAAATCCAACTTCGACAGTTAAGGGTGAGTAAAGTGAAATGTTAATGATCACAACAAACATGAGGCGATGATGTTGGTTACTTTTTCTCATTTACAGAAAATAATATAAATTTAAGGTCGTCGACTAGAATAAATTGAAAGTCCGATTATTTGTGTAAATTACTACTTGGTGCCTTATCCGCAATGTTTTATTTCAACAAGAAGTTCGCCTCTGTGATAAGAATCAGCATGAACACAATTTTAAACTTTCCCTCCACAATTGATGGACAACCGACATTATTTTAAATCTTCAGAACTCGAGAAGCAATTTTCAACTCTATCACCAAGGCAACACTGTTGTGGACGGTTGATCAAAGACAAGCACGTTGAAGCAGAAGCTGTGGAGACAACAGCAACAGAGGACCGACTGAATCATTGATACAGTATTAAATGAAACAAGAACATTTTCAATAACAAATCTAAAACAGATGGTTATTAAAGGTCTGGTGAAACCCTGTTTTTCCTAGCGCAAGAATAAATTTTTTTTTTCTTTGTAAAAAGAATATAGTTACAAGGAGAGCAATTGGCAAGATATATTCTACTCAAGACGATAACATATCCAAAGTTAAATTTGCAATACCCATGCATTCCAAATCGTTGCACACTAATTAATGTGTTTTCAGTATCATAACTATAATTATACGCGTCTGGTATGTCCCAAAGTCTTACATTTTTATGGCTTTTTATCCTGCAATGCTTATTGTCACAAGTCAGATCTTAAAAACCTCAAAGCACCTGATGCCGGTAGTTCCTTCTGGAATGTCAGGTAGACGGTATAGGTATAAATCAATCATGGCTCGTTTAGAACTAAGTTGTATTAGAATTGGTAGAAAACTTAAATAGAGGTATGGGGTGCGCAGTAGTTTGTAAGTAGAAGAAATGCTTTTTTTAAAGGATAATTAGATGTGGCGCGCAAATCCCTCATAGCATACCTTTTAGTTTCGTTTGATTCCTTGAATTTCAATTTAGTTTGTCTGTTGCCTTTTTACAAGAATTTCCATGCCCATATTTTGGGGATTATTATGTGTTATAATTTTTGAAGTTATTGTGGCGAGTGACATGTTTAACCACGTGATGCTTGTAAATTACTCACCTTATTTTGACAAGAAATATTCTACCACTTCATACTAATTTTGGTCAATCTGATGCAAATGCATCATATCTTACTAACTTTACTGTTTTTTAATCAATTCTTCTATCATTCTTTTTCTTATTTTTCAAAAGTGAAATTGTTTACTGTACACAGAAGTTGTGACTCACCAACTCCGCATCATCGCCCTGCTGTCCTTTTATCGTTTTTTTTTTTCCAATATCTATTTTAAGCTGTTTATATGTTACTTTTTGTTTGGTGTGTGCGTTCAACAGGCATTCATTCATTATAAATTTCAAATTACTTCACAAATAAAAGATCGCTTAGCCATGTCAATGATGTTTCTCATACACAGTGATCATTCATAAGTTTAAAAAGTACCAGTACATGACTTTTAAATGATAGCCAATGTACACGAAATTTGTGCAGAATTGTTTGTAAATAATAACTTTTGCTGACCCGTCACATCATAATTTTTAGGAGCTTATTGTATATTGATATATATTTTTTAGCCCTTAGGCCATAAAATTTAATACAGGCAACAATTTGTAACAATTTGTTACATAAACAACGATTAGGATAGTGGAGTAATGTAATAAAAGCGGCCTTGTTTGGCCAAATCTCGTACAATCGATATTCTTCGTTGCCTTCTTTCTTGTTATGAATAGTACTATGAAAGTTTGTGGTACACAGCCTGTATTTGGGATGGAGGAGACATAAAAAACAAAGTGCACACCCCAAATAAACCCCATATAACATTTTGATACTGCACTGCATTTCGTCAAAATAATTAAAGCATTAAGTTAGATTTTCCATCTGTCTGCTAGTACAGGGAAGTTTTATACATTCTTGGCCGGTGACATCACTAGCCTTGCCAACACTGGGGAAATTTTTGGTATCATGAAATGTTTCTTGAAAAAAGTAATAAATTTCTACACATCATGAATACAGGTGTAACATAGTGTAAGCGTTCTCATTCACGAAAGCAATTAAAAACCAATGTAAAGCTACACGGTACATTAAGACACCGCGTGAATTAATGCATTAATTATCACACGCGATTCGTCTGTAGACGTAATGTATCGGAATTTTATTACCAGTCCAAATGTACACGGCTGCATCTGATTATTAATTCAAAGACAGACACATCCCTGGGTGACACTCCGAGCTCAGAATTAGAAGAAAGCAGGTTATAACTGTATAGACACTTGGTAAGAGATTTTAATGTGTTGGCTTGGATAATATCTGGGTTTGACTTTATTGCAGTTATTACCAGACGAGTCGTGCAATTATGCATCAGGGTGAAGGTATTAATACCACTTCAGCTGCTACTGTGGTATTCTAATATCATTCATTTTTTCGTTCATTTTTTAAAAAATGCATCCTTGTCTCAGAAACTGTAAGTTTTGTCAGAAATGCAAACCGTGTTGCTGCTTGTCTTTTTGTTCAGTTTTTTTTTATGTAAGATTATCTTCGCATGAATTTGTCCTTTAACCGGGTTAAGGATAACATTAGTAACTCTCGTCCTTTTTACATTCAAATCATGTTCATTATATGACTTAATGTTGCCACGTACTTTTAAAGTGAGATAAGCACATTACCATCAGGGGGCATCCGAGGTTTAAGCAAATCTTTCCTTCAATCTTTCACGTTTAATCCTTATTTCAGTGTTTTGAGCCAAATTGCAATTTGTATCTCTATACTAGGTTTTGCCAAGGAGTTATAACAGACTCCTTGGTTTTGCCTTTAGTTAATTTAAACAAGGATTTCGTTAAACTAGAAAAAAGTTGTCATGTCTGTGAAAGATAGCGATTAACACAATGCCGAGTGTTTTTTTCCTGGTTTTAAAGAAATGTGTATATCGTCCCCTTCGCTGCATTAAAGCCTTAAAACAAAAAAAGTGTAGCTGTAACGAGAACTGCCCACTTATTTAAAGAATAATTGAACAGAGTTACGTTACTTGACCCAACTTTTGGTGTGATAAACGACGATGACACCTTAATAGATAAAGTATCAGGAAGAATTGCAACGATTTCCTACGGTTTCCGTAAACTTTACACATAAGTACATGACGGTGACATGCAGCAGAAGGTACCAAATGAAGATGCGTGCAATAAATTTAAAGCAAAATCCCTTTTGCACTTCAGGGAGCATTTCACTTCTCTCCGGCAGGCGACAGTATGACGTCATCAATTTCTAAATGCTGTGTCCGGAAACGCCCTTTTAATTTAAAAGTGTTTCTAAAGAAATACTTTTGCGAAGGTAATATTTTGTCTCAATAGTACTTATTTCACAAAGTAAAATGCCTAAGCAATTAAAAGCAAAGCATCACTTTCTGTAGCTTAAAGATAGAGAAAATGTCAATTTCTAGTCATTTTTACTCATTTTCACTTCCGGGGTTAAAGAGAAGGTATCACCCGTCAACTTCTCAAATGACTACAATGCGCAGAAAACAACCGAAGATTGGCCGAGTAGAATTTACCTTTTCGTTCGTTTCAAGGCTTTCAAAAATACAGTTTTATTTTTAGTAATATTGTGAAAATGCATTTCAGATCAGAAAAACACATGTAAAATGGCATTTACAGCCGAAAACAAATGTGCTACAAAGCAAGCCTAAAACGTAAACAGTAACGCCGGTGAAACGAAACTGAGGGTCTGTGTAACAGAAAGTCCGCCCTCCATTTAGTAAAAATGGTTAGAGAATGCCTGACCTAAGTGGGTCAAAATCTAGGGCGAGGCTTAACTGTTCAAATGAATGGGAAGCAGACTCTCTATCATGGGGGACACTACCACGTTACACCGGATCGAATAGATTTATACTACAAGATTATTCATATTTGCGACATGGGTTCACTTGTAACATAAAGCAACAAAACGCATTTAACCATTGTTTTCTTTAATAAACCTTTTTTTATTTTTTAGGTCAGCATTTGCTTCCAGCCCAAGAGGAGGCTCAAAGGAATCTCCCTCCGGACGCCGTGTGGTACAAAATCTTTATGGTACGGTACAGACGCATCGTTGCGTTTGCCATCCCAGTCACCATCATCATGTTTGCGTGGCTGTCTATTATGATCAGATACAACTTTTGGGGCCTTTTCACAGATAAATACTTCATGACCATAACCATGG
Organism: Lingula anatina; assembly: GCF_001039355.2. Next base: position 41,760 of record NW_019776131.1, on the reverse strand, counting down.
TATTGGGCTCTTTAGTTGCAGGTAAAGTTGCACACACCAGACGCTGTGCAAAAATACAGTAATGTTCAAAAGCAAGCAATATCTGATAAATATGTAGCAAGATAGAATTGGTCTTTATCTTTTCCATGGATTTTTTCATTTTCTTAAAGAATGTAGGCATTCACGAAACCAGATTTTTTGTTTCTGTTTACCAGGAATGACCAGTGAGGCTGGAGGCGCCGTGGCCTTCCCTGTGATGACCCTGGCGTTTAAAATCTCTCCTATCGTTGCCAGAGACTTCTCCATGGCCATCCAGTCTGTTGGACTCCCGGCAGCAGCATTCACCATCATCTACATGCAAATCCACTTGGAATGGCACGCCATACTTTTCTCCTCTCTAGGGGGCGCTGTAGGAATCATTATTGGCCTGGAATACGTGAGCCCGCTATTGACCCCACCTCAGAAAAAGTTGGGATTTGTCTGCATCTGGTTCACGTTTGCCTTCGCTCTATTTTTCCTTAATATAAACCACAAGCGACGTACTTTTCTTAAGATACCAATGTTTAACTGGTGGAAAGCCTTGGTGTTGGTTCTGACAGGCTTTGCTGGTGGAATGTTTACGTCGTTTGCCGGAAGTGGATTGGATATCTGCAGCTTCAGTATCCTCACTCTTCTGTTCCGCGTCAGCGAGAAAACTGCCACGCCCACCTCCATCGTCCTGATGGCGGGAAACACTGTGGTTGGACTGTTTTGGAGGGCTGTCATCATCGGAGGCGTGTCCACTGATTGCTGGGAATATGTGGCCGTCACAGTACCTGTTGTCATCGTCGGCGCACCGTTCGGGTCGGTGATTGGCAGTCACTTCCACCGCCTTGTCCTTGCTGCCTTGATCTACGTGTTGGATACCGTGGCTCTGGTGGCTGCCTTCGCTATTGTGCGACCTTTAACCACCGAACTGATCCTCATCTCTGTTGGGATTGTTATATTTGGTGCCGTTTTCTTTGCTTCAGTTACCAAAATCGGCGGGCTGATATTAGAGCGATTTGAGGCATCGAATGCATTTCGTGAAAATTCTGGGATGAAAGAAAATAGCACAGATATTTCGACACCAATAGAAGAAAATGCCAAAGCCGAAATAGAAATATTTCATACAGATATTAGTAAGTCTTTAAAAGCGGGCGTGCAAAGGGAAACAAATACAGGGAGTGCATACAAAGAGGAAAACACGAAATTGTGAACTTGAATTTCCTGTCATGCTAAAAGTGAAAGTTCTACAGGTGAATGACTAAAAGATGGACATAAAGGCTTAGAAAAAGAGAGGAGACATTCAGCAAAAACTGACAGTTTGATGCACGAAGTAGTCGAAATGTTCAGAAAAATAGCGGACATAATATTTGGCCCCAACTTCTATCAAAATTCATCTCACAAACACACACACACACACACACACACACACACACACACGCATAAAGGCTTATGGTTAATACACACTAATCGTGCTAATAAAACATTTATGTCTGAAGGGTATTTTGTAAAATTGTCAGCCTTCAAGTTTTTGAGTCATTAACGACAGGGAAATTGTTCTTTGCGGTGACATTGTTATTATTATTATTATTACACATCTCCTATATTTTCATCTATAAGATTTGAAAACCATTTCGAGAGACTCCGCCCATTACTCCTGTGGACATATCACATTAGCTGCGTGCTGACAGGTCAAAGTGTTTTGGTCGAACAGCGTTCCCTGTGGACAAGGAAACATGTCGAAACCTGCTTCAGAAGTCAGAAGTTCGCCGCCAATACAAATACGGTACACCTGGAGAAATAAACATTAACGTTTAATTAATCTGTAGGTCATTAGGAATGACTTTTATATATTTAATACGAAATAGCTCTATCTAATTGTTTCTGGAAGTCAAAGGGAATGATCTGCAGATCTTTGTTATATGTAATTGTCTTGTCAACGAAAGTATAGTGCTTCACTGTATATATGTAAACATGGTGCATCACTCAACACCAGACAGTAGCTATTTTATTTATTTCTATATCTTATCGTTGTGAAGAGACAATATGGTGGAGCACTAGACAGCAATTTCAATTTATCCACGACTCTTTATGTATATATTGATTTCCATGGACTGGAAATAGAATAATGCAGACGTCACTTTATTAGACCACATGGCGCTAGAACCACATCGGGCCTAAGACTTTCGAAAATCCATGTTATGAAATCTCATCGTAAGGCTAAGTCATTTTAACTTAAACATAAAAAAACTTATTCAGGCCTACCCAACTACCAGACNATCGGTAATGTGTCTTTGAAAGCAATGAGAGACATTTACTCGCTTTGATGCTATTACATTGTAAGATGTACTCACAACCCAGGAGTCATGACTGCTCTTCCCGAGCAGGGTGTAATCCGGTGAGTTACTTTGCCTTCCGAACCTTTAGATCGGGCCCAAATCTGACAAACAAATGGAACGTGGTTTTCGGAAGTCATGGATGTAACTTCCACCTGTCGTCTGCCATCATTGGTGTAGAAGTATTCTGAGAAAACATAATCTAGCGAATCGATTGAAGGGAGAATGACAAGCATCCACTGCTGGGTTAGCGGTACATCTGGAAACACTACGGGTAAACTGGAGCATTTGATTGTTGAAAACTTTGAAAACGAAATCTCTTCACTTTTATATGATCCATTTGCTGTGGTGTTGCCATCTCCTCTAGGAACTGTTCTTTTACTGCCTTCATGCTCATGAAAACTTATATACATGTTTGATTCTGTTTTTCCTCTGACTGCCACGTATCTAAACTAGCCTGGTTTTGACTGCATTGCAGACCACATCAAAGCAGAGACAAGAGAAAGTGCACACAATGAGACCAAAAACGTAAACATCTTTAGTATCTTATTTGAATGCGACATCTATTCTTGCAAGGATGGCTGTCGCAAGTGTACCTGATTTCACATGCCTAACTTTTTCCCCGGAATTTTCTTTTCAGCCTTCAGCGTACACGAAAAACATGCGGTGCGATTGTTTGCCAACACTGCAGTATAAAGTTTTCAAGGTAAATTCTCATAAGATTTCGGAGACTTAAAGACATTGGCCAGTGTGGTTTTAATATTACAAAAGAACAGTAATAAATGTACCTGCTGCCTCCTGTGTGTTATTTGTCACACAACAACTAATGGATCATTTTCTTGCGTAATAATGCATACAGTCTGATGAGATAATTATAGGGCAAAACAGAATTACAATGCAAATGAGCTGACGTCAAGCCAATGCTATGTGCGCGCATATACAAATCTCCACTTGTCTATAGACCTTTTTCATCTTTTGCGGAAATACGAAGTGCGCATGACAGGAACCGCGCGCCACAGGGCTCATGGTAGTCCTCTGCTGTTTCCAGCATGGCAATGCTAGGTGTAGATGATGTACAAGGTGCGCATATAAAAAGGTCGTTTGAAGCGTGCACTGCTTTTTGTCAAACTAAAAAGGTGGCTGAAGCACAGAAATGCGTAAACTGTAGGCAAGAAAACAGCTTTTTGGACGGAGAATCAAGCAATTAAATGTTTTCTTTCTCAGTTTAAATACGATGCGCTGTACAACTAGACTTCACCTAAGCGGCCGCGCCTTGGCTGCACTTTCAATAGTGATGACGAACTAAAGCTTCAGAGTTCTTTTAAATGCTTCCGATAATAAAGATATGCGAAAGAGACTCGTTATTTTTTATATGTAAAATCAAAATAGCCAGTAGACTCGTACACAGCTTTCAAGAGTGTGGACAGGTGCGTAAGCCTACGTTTTCACAATATTACATGTATATATGCAAGCTGTGGCGATATCACCTCATTTACCGGCAGTATCAATTCATTACGATTTTTATGTCTTGTTTGAGGGATGTCTTAAGAGATTTTTGAAATGATAAAATGAAAAGATTCCCTGCATTGTTTGACTCATACCTACATGAGCTGTGTATACAGGTAAAACTGACAAACAGATCGTTCGTCGGTGAACTGATTAAATCGTTTGGTACCTGATAAGGCATCAGGTGTTACTTGTTCAGTTGTTCGGTAAGGGGGGCGGCCACAACTACGACCTTTCCTCTGTAATTAAAACCTTCTAATTTTAAGACGATAATTAAAGTTTACCGTGTCTTACTCTGGTATATGTACAAAATTTCGGTCTGACAAGTATGAAAATTTTGTCAAACTGAATCAAAACCGTCAGGCAAAAAAATTATAGCAAGAGGCCAAATTATTTGATTTTTAAATGTTTTCATGCGTATTTTCATCGTTTTCAATCAAAAACAATAAAATCATTCAAATAAAGTGTTTTCCACACATTTCTAACTTTTCAACTATCTAAGACAGTTAAATATATGTAGGCCTACTTTAATACTAAGCATATTTGTATTACTTTACAAATACGTTGTTAGATTATTTTTATTATCCATTTTGTCTTTACCATACATGTATTATGCACGTGTAGCTTACAGAAAGGCCTTTCTGTATATATATATATATATATATATATTTTGGCAAATAACAATATATGTCCATTAAATTTTCCAATTCTCTTGTCACTGAGTTCAGAAATAAATAACTTTTTATTTTGCCGATAACGCGTTCAACAAGAGCCGATGTACTTTCTTCTTCGTATGTCTCTGTTGATCTTGATAATACAGACTTGACATTTAATATGGACTATTTTTTCCAAGTAATTTTTTATCAGTTTTTTTCCTATTTTGCTGACTGATAAATGAAAATAAGGATTAAAATCGTGTTTTAATAACTTAAAATTATCTCTTTGATGTCATTGTGATATCAATTCATTAATGAAATTCGCCAGAGAAGCAAACAAAAACACATTGCCTATTCTATGTCATACGACTTCCATTAAAAGAGATATTTTGGATCTCCATATTTTCCAAATTATCGTCTGTAAAAGAGTTATACGCTCCACAAAAGACCCTCATGTCAGTTGCTATAGTCACAGTAATGGTCGCTGTTACGCCTGGCCTCTTCTGGCTGTTGCCAGCGCTCTCAAGCGGCAAGGCATTCCTTGGGGTAGGTTTTTAGAGTTCAATCTGGAATAATATTCCAGGCATCGGTCTAAAAGTATTCAATCTGGTCCAGTTTTGTTGTATGACATGTAGGCAGTTGATTCGGCGAGTAATGGCCTACCGAAATATTGTCTATGTAGTTCATATGTTGCGATTTTGATGACTAGGGTAGCGGCCCATTCCCTTGGTTCTGTAAGTTATCTGCTATTAAAAGTGCTCTGTGTGAACCTGCAACCTCACCGTGCAACCTAAAATTGTTCCTAAGGTGCCCCTTATCAAATGATAGTCAAGTGGTTCCGAGATTATTCCTTAATTTGATCTGGTTCAGGTTTTCGTCGATGACTACCATTGGTGTTTTGGCACCAATGTGGTATCCACTCCAAATACTGACGCTGTCAATCACCCTTTTCACTTTAGATCCGGCATATGCTTCGTCGTAGGCCTCTTCTGGATATCTGTAAACTCTGTTTTGACTAATTGGGCGGAACAGGTGAAATCTGACCTCAATAAATAAAGCCATGCAGTTTCAGTGTTCTACCCAGAAACGGTCATGGCCCCCAATTCATTAGAGAAACAGACGACGATGTTTTGCTGTTTACAGTGGGTGCCTCGGAGGTCGTTTAGTGTTTTTACCTGCTAAACCCAGTTTGGTGTTCGCTAAGGGCTTTGAAAAACGCATTTTGGTGGCAATTTACCCCTCGTTCTGAGTGTTTTTTTTTGTTTAGTTGCAGCAGCGTATCCCGAAAGACGGCGGTCCTGTGCCCTGTAGGTAAGATTTTGATACACTGGGGGTGACCTCTGTGTAGGAACATCAGTCTGGGCATTACTCTATAAAACTGTGGGGACCGTTCTGTTTGGCGCTATGATCTGTCTGGTAATGTCTGTCTTTTTTGCGCCATTCTGCCATAGATTAAAAAATTTGTAATGCACTACTTGACTTACCTTCCGCACTGCAAAACTGACCGCTTGCATGCAAAATTTCAAATTCTTCTATGCAGTAGTTGTCGACATATGGATACTTTTTTGACAGAACCAAGCTTTGCCTAAGCCAAGCATTGACCAGCCCAAAGGAACACTACCCAATTAAATCACTGCATATTACATAATGTAGCAGCGCAACAGACATGAAAGTCAGTTAATTGGTAGCGACACACCTGACTACACAGTTCTCCATTCACAAATCTTATACGAGATCGGAGTTTTTTGAAAAAAGAACGCATTTTTACCTAGGTATACCTTCGAAACTGAAATATTCCATATTAAATGTCAAGTCTGTATATGACGGTGACACGTAAGCACAAGCCGCTCAAAGAATAAAATTGGCAACTGACACACAGTTGTTTGTTTCTTTTATTTACAGATGAATTGTCACTATTTTGTATTTATTTGTAAAATCTTTCCTTAAAATTCCATTTTTGATCTGGTGCACGGTTTTGACAAATTTGACGGAAAAAAACATTACTGCCTTAAATTCTTAATATTCATTTTTAGAAAAAAATTTTGTCGTATAAGTTATATAAAGATTTTTTAACCTAAAAAAACCCAAACATTTTGTTGATTTTTCCTACTGTTACTTTAATTGTATAATTACAGAAAGTTTAATCCTTAATTATACTTAACAAGCTACGAATGATTTCCTGTTTGATTCATAAGTTTTTTTTAATTGTATCTAACTGTAAGTAGGGTGTCAGTGGGTTAGGAAAAAAGTAGGGTAGGGAGAGGAGAGATGAGAGTGAATGGCGTCTTGAGTTGGTTTCCAACCCAAGAGCTTTGAGACGAATTAGGAGACACTAAAGGCACACGATGAGAGCACGTACTCCACATCCCCTAGTTCTGCCTTTCACGGTGAGGCCGCATGCGCTAGCGGACTCAATTTCAAATTGCTATGGCTACCGCCTGAATGGCTGCTTTTGAGGTAGTACCCACCGTGCCCTTAACAGTTTGATCAACCGAACCCACATCTTTGCCGACTCTCTAGCCTTTCCTGTCTAGAGAAAAAAGCGGGTGAGTAAAGAATTTTCGCTTTGTTAAATGAAGCTTTATTTCTATCAATTCGTCTTGTGTTCGCGTTTTTTAATTCTATGATTTAAGAACGGGTGTTTAGCCTCTTGATCATCATCGAGTAGACGACCTAACAATTGATGCTAGAGGTAGCCATTCATTTTACTTTTAACCTTTTAAAGGACTTGAGCCACGACCTTGTGTTATAAAGATATTTATCATTATTTTACATTGCAAACAAAGATAAAAGCACTTTCAACAACGGCCCCAATAGTGATCCAATCCAAACTCTGACAAGTAAGATGTTCGTTTTTTTTCGGTCTAAACAATATATATGAAAAAAGAATTTCACATGTTCTGTTTTGAGTTGCTTGAACCATGAAAGAAAATGCGTGCTAATATTCTCAGGCAATTCTCTTCTTACGCCCGTTCTTTGTTCACGTAACATAACTAGAATGGCGTATCTTTTGAACGAAACGAATAATCTACAGACACATTTACTACTTAGGTTATTCGATGCATTTTTTATCCATGCATGAATAACCGTTTTGTTAGTGTACCTTCACGAGTCTCGATTTTCACATGTACATTTGTACTTTAATATGCTGCATTCTTTTGTTAGATACACCTGGAGCACTGGGTCAACAAACCGGGTTGCGTATGAAATATCTAGGCACAAAATACTACGATGGATGAGGAAGAACAGATCGCCGCAGACGTCAAAGAGCCGAATGAAAATGTCGGTTGCAAAAGATTCGATAAAAATAAAAGCTATTTAAATGTCCTTTTTTCAACGACTAAATACGTATGTTTTAGCAAAAAGTGGTTTAAGTCATTATATAATATTACATGAATTTAAGTTATCCCTAAGAAAAAGAATCCATTTTAGTAATGTGTAACATACATGTTTTACATAGCCGGAACACGCTCATATATGAAGTCCTGTAAAGGTGACAAGACAATTAATGATGACAATGACGATAAAATAACTGAAAGCCTGTTTACTTTCAGAACATTTTATTGATGTCTACCGCAGACGATAACACGACGTCATCAAATCGTGGATGCTGTGTCCGGAAACGCCCTTTTGATTTAAAAGTCTTTCTTAAAAAATATTTTTGGGAAGGTATAAGCAATATTATGTTTAAAGTAGAAAAAAATGTAAGATTGTTCTCAAATTTAAAAAAATGGAACACAGTTAACTAACTTAAAGAAACTATATAAGAACAAAACAATTATAATAATTAGGGACATATGTGCATCATTTGAGGAGTTCCAAAGCAAGGGAAAATCTGAATCAAATTTTCGAAGACAAAGTTTATCAATCTTAGAACATTTCATTTGAAATGGCAATCTTCATGTATATTTTGCTTACTATAGGACTTGATAGGGTATACCCTTGGTACTGGTATGTCAATCAAAACATCATATTTCCCTAACAAAATATTAGGCATATTCAACCAAAAATCAATTGTTTATTTATTTATTTATTTACCAGGCCAGCATCTTCTGCCAGCCCAAAAAGAGGCTCTGAGAAGTCTCTCTCCAGATGCAAAATGGTACAAGAAGTTCATGGTGAAGCACAGACGCATCGTTGCGTTCGCTATCCCAGTGTCTGTCATCATGTTTGCGTGGCTGTCTATTATGATCAGATACAACTTTTGGGGGCTTTTCACGGATAAATACTTCATGACCATAACCATGGTGTTGGGCTCTTTAGTTGCAGGTAGTGTAATTCTCAAAATGAATCAAAATAAAAAATAAAGCCCTAGGTGGACAGGCGTAGGGCCTATTCATGTGTACTGACATCACTTCCAGAATCTTCGAAGCGTTTGTAGGCATGGACTCTAATAGCGGGTCTAGTTTTTTAGGTACAATTGATCGGTTGAATTAATAAATTATTAGAAAAATAATATATTCCTCTATATCTTCTTTTAAATGCATATCTCGTCAAGGTTTTTCTGTTTCTTTTTACCAGGAATGACCAGTGAGGCTGGAGGGGCCGTAGCGTTCCCTGTGATGACCTTGGCGTTTAAAATCTCCCCCATCGTGGCCAGAGACTTCTCCATGGCCATCCAGTCTGTTGGACTCCCGGCGGCAGCATTCACCATCATCTACATGCAAATCCACTTGGAATGGCACGCCATACTTTTCTCCTCTCTAGGGGGGGGCTGTGGGAATCATTATTGGCCTGGAATACGTGAGCCCGCTATTGACCCCACCTCAGAAAAAGTTGGGATTTGTCTGCATCTGGTTCACGTTTGCCTTCGCTCTATTTTTCCTTAATATAAACCACAAGCGACGTACTTTTCTGAAGATACCAATGTTTAACTGGTGGAAAGCATTGGTGTTGGTTCTGACAGGCTTTGCTGGTGGGATGTTTACGTCGTTTGCCGGAAGTGGACTGGATATCTGCAGCTTCAGTATCCTCACCCTTCTGTTCCGCGTCAGCGAGAAAACTGCCACGCCCACTTCCATCGTCCTGATGGCGGGAAACACTGTGGTTGGACTGTTTTGGAGGGCTGTCATCATTGGAGGCGTCTCCATTGACTGCTGGGAATATGTGGCCGTCACAGTGCCGGTTGTCATCGTCGGCGCACCGTTCGGGTCGGTAATTGGCAGTCACTTCCACCGCCTTGTCCTTGCTGCCTTGATCTACGTGTTGGATACCGTGGCTCTTGTGGCCGCCTTCGCTATTGTGCGACCTTTAACCATCGAACTGATCCTCATCTCTGTTGGGATTATTATATTTGGCGCCATTTTCTTTGCATCGATCACGAAAATTGGCACGAGGATTTTACAGAGCATTGAGACACTGGAGAAGTTGAATAGAGAGGATGGGTTGGAGGAAGCTAACTCTCAATTTGCGACGACTAAAGAATCATTGAAGATAAAATCAGAATTCCTTAAACATTCTTACCAAGACAAATTTTGTGACAGTCAGAGAGGAACAAACGAAGAAAACGTTGTCACTGAAGTTAACACTTTACTCTAAATGATTAATACGACGGCTTTGCAAAAAGTCAGAAGAAGAAAGAAAGAAAGGGAGAAAAAAATAAAATCTACTACTTATAGATATTTGGTCATCGTTCAGGCTGTATCAAATCTTGAGCTTGAGTGAACATCGATACTTCGAAGTGAACCGAGAGGATACTAAATTAAAAGTGAACAAAGAAGATGCCCTCAAATTCAGGATACTTAGCACCTCACCTGACAATTCCTTGCGATATCTGCGTATATCCCATCCTCTCGACCTTCGCACTTAAACAAGAACCTCTCAGGAATGCCATGGATACTACCCTGCTGTGCCTGCAATGCCAATTCTATATGTTCCAAGATTGCAATTGGCATGTAATGTGAAATTTAGATTTTGTACTTCTATTATTCTAGTTATAGATCGCATCTTTTTGGAATTTCAGCACCTATGGTCAGTAAGGTAATATTTCGTAAATAAATGCATTATAGTATAAGGCACTGCCAAGTAGATTAAATCCTGATTATGTAGATTGTGACACACCTCTTTTAGCAAAACTACAACACGAATGAAATAATTGTGGAGGATGCAGTTAAAAATTGCTGTGAAATTGCTCTTACCTTGGAAAAGTCAAGGACACCAATCAACAGGATTAAAACTGAAAAAAGACGTTTACATTCCACGTCTAACCACATCTCGTTTTTCTTATATTGAAAATAAAGAAGAGCGTTTGTTTTTCTTTGCACGTACCTGCACATGCACTTTATAACGTGGCCTAATGTGTGCAACAAAATTAATAAAATGACACCATCGAAATCTTTTCCTGCCTGCCTAATATTGTTATTATTTATTATTTTTACTTATGCTACTCGCTACTAGAAATTGACCAGCAATATTAAATTCATTCTGCAGCTTAAACATTACATTTGGAAAGGTCGCTAACAATACCTGGCACTGTGAAACAAGCGGTCTTCATGATGGCCTCTTCCACTGATAAATATGTACACCGATCGTTTCGCTTAGTTTTATACGGAGAAACAACGATATCCTAGCAATCATTTTTATGTTCCAGCACCTCATCGGAAATAGGCCATCAAATAAAATCATCAAAAACGAACCATTATGTTGTGTACAATAAATACCGGTATGATTCCAGTCGGATATTTAACGAGCACTGGTTAGTATAAACGGCCTTCACCTTTGTCACATTCTCTTTAAACCTACTATGTTCTCAGGGCACAATAAGTCGTCGAAACGGTCAGGGTTTCTAATCCAAAATGCCCAAAAATATCATTGATTTTTTATATCTGCAGAACGTATTTGTCTCTTTTGATATCAATTGATGATTCCTTGCACGTATTGTTCATTTCAATACACGGTTTTGAGCACGTACACATAATTATCTGTTATTTTGATAGCTCGTGATAAACGGTAAATTGTAATACACTATTGACCTGGGGCAGTTTTAATGATTTTTATTGTTTTCTGCGCAAGTCAAATTGCTTCAGACAATGAGAGGTTATTTTGATAACAATTGAGAGAATGTAAAAAGGAAATTGCTTATATTATGTAGGTAGACAGTGCTTTTGAACGGTGGACTTTCCACCGAACCCTCATACACATGTTCTTGTTTTTTTGCGTGTTGTTGTTCACGCTAGCCATGCCCGTTCGCATATCTTGTGTATCTTTTGTAACAGGACTTAAATGTAGTTACTGTCTTCTGTTATGATTATCAAACTAGTAATTTATGGATTGACTCTATCTTTTTCACCATATTCAATGTTGTTTTCGCGTCCCCTTTAGGCTTTTTGATGAATAAACGAGTAACGCAAATGGTTTTTACTATATGTTTTCTTCTGGGACTCTAAAGATTAATTTAAACTATTCAATGAGTGGTGAGTGGTAGTGAAATGTCAAAGTTGAAAATACCGTAATCAAGTTAAATACTTTGGGTTTTTAATGGTTGGCTGTTATCAAAATTTTAAGATTTCTTTTGTTAAATGTGTCAAAAGTAACTAAAAGTTATCGTAGAAGTGCAGTTTCGTTCTCTCTAGCCACCCATGTCTGTCTCACCCATCTGCTGACATCAGGTCAAAAAATACATCTTCTGTGCCCACGGTCTTTGGGCGGGTTTTGCGTGGGATCGCCTGGGGTCGGCTCTTGGGGGCGCTCTGTGCCTTCAAATACTTCTCTCTCCTCGCCTGTGAGGCACTAGCGCACGTGTCGTTGTACACCTGTTCTGCGCGCCTCAGAATGTCAAACAGAGGCTTGATGTCGATTGTGAAGAAGCCACTGAAGGGGGCGTCTAGATCAGCAACGATGTAGCACAACATGGAGATAGAGATTACTGTGATGTAGGACACGACCAGCTCGAAGATGTATGATTTGCCGTCAATCAGCAAGATGCCAAAGTACGCAGATAGACCCAGAAACTCCAGGATGAACCATCTGCAAAGTAACAGTAGTTATTACACATATGCCCTATTTAAATTAATTACCAAGATTTTGAGAAAAATCGTAATATTGAAAGTATAATCCCATACTAAATATGATAAACAAATTGTGCCACAAATTTTAGCTTAATTTATCATAACGGGAGAATAATATTAAATGCCATATAAGTTTTTATCTTCGGCCACGTGCATTTTATGAAAATCAATATTTTTTGCTGTCTAGCCAACACAGTTTAAAAAAATTTAATAGATTAGCACGTATTTCATAATTTTGTATTTAACCAATACTGACTGGAGGATGTGTGTGCGAGCGTGGAAGATGTTGAAGTTGTCGTAATCACTCCCAATGAGCTCCACAATAATGCTGCTGATCTTGTGCATCATCGTGGTATCAACCATGGCGGACTTGTCGGTTAAGTCGACCTCCCGAATCTTATCAAGAATGGCGTACAGGCTGTCTGAAATATGTTATGTTCATTTCTTAAAAAGTCTTTAAATAGGGAAAAGAATTAGAGTCCATAATTCTAACACATGGTTTTGGATGACAGGAGATAGGGGCAGAAATAAATTAAGAGTTTAGGAACAGAAAATACATTTTTCATTCAGACTCTCGCACAATTATGAGAATGAATCATATAACACGCTACGCATTAATTATTGACTTATGCTCGTGTCTGTTGACAAATTGAGTGATGTCAATACCGTCATTGAATAAAATTGATTAATAAACGTCCGTCTTCAATTATATATATTTCATCATTCAGGATATCATGGATCACAGATGCTGTATCGCTAAAGATACCTGTCAGATGCTCCGGTGGCGGATTCATGTACTTCTCCACAGGACGGTCGACAATACGGACCATCATGTGGACAATGGCATCCTTCACAGCGATAACCACATCTAGACGGTCTGTGTCTGAGAGATGGATCTTGGTCGTCATGGCCACGATCTGCCAGAGGAGTTTCACCTGGTACAAAAACCTGTCAGTGACTGCCGATTGCTTCCTGGTGACACACTGAAACACAAACCCAAACATGATGGCGTACACTAGACCCGATGGCATTAAAAAGCATCGAATTGGGATGTTGGCATTCACGAACTTGGAGTTGACTCCCACATCATCCCAGATATAGCTGACGATGTAAGACTGCACCAAAAGCATGAAGGGAGAACATGCCACCACAAAAATACATGGGAAGGAGAGCGTGAAAAGTTCCTGCACATTGTTTGAATACAATCTTAGTCGGGTTTCGGCCTCGACGTCGAAGGGATTGAGGAAGGGTTCGAAATCTCCTGTGCCGAGTTTCTTCATACTTTCTATGTCCTTGTCACGCTCTGGGTGGAGATCAGCTTCAGTATGTTTTGTTTTATCTTGGGCATGAAGAGCTTTTGTCTTCAGATAAAGGTACAGCATGCCTAAATTAAAAACAGAATTTTAAAACATATTGTGAGTTATAGTGAAAGTGATAGTAGTATGTTATTTGCTTGTTGTATTTTTGATATGCTTACGCATAGGCTTATGTAAAATGTAGGAATTTGGAAAACCAGCGGCACTACCAGTGCGTAGCTAAACCAGTGTTGCTTGTAAGCTAACCGAAATTAACCCAGGATGAACGAGTTACGATCAAACCAGTTATGCTTACCTAGGATGATTATGGCAATACAAGATATTGGTGCAACGATTTTATCCTCAAGCGAAGAGCTGAACAATTTCCACGTTGGAACCTCAGGCTCCGGAGTGGTAGAACTTGCTGCGGCAAGGTGAAACAACAAGAATCCAAGCATTGTTTCGCGAAACATTATCAAAGTTTTCACGAAAAACACTGCCAATATATAAAAAGATTCTTGAGTTTAACTGCAAACCATGTCTCCTGCCGTCTCCATCCCTGAGGTTGCTTTTGTTTGTCTCCAGGTGTGACGTCACTCTATTGTTTGTTTCCAGGGGCTTGAAAGCTCTGTGACGTCAGGAAGGGATAGCGTAATAAACGGTACAAAACGTTGCGTAAGAAATTAACAATGCCGTTGCCTACTGTTGTAGTGTGATAACTTCTTCCATATGTTAGAATGCAGATGTGAAAAAGGCATCCCATACAACTTGAATGGCTCACCCTGATCCCTAGGAGCGTTACTTAATTGAGATACCTGAGCGTTATGGCATAATTAAGGCGCATTTATAATCGATTTGTGACGAATAAACTGCTGTGCCAAGAGGCCGGGATGGTTAGAAAAGAATAACTGAAAAATAAACCCTGAAATGATGCGGTAGGTTAACTTATTTAAACCGCCGAATAACGACTTAAAGTATTAGGACTATAGCGACTGTATGAGACCGAAAATATAGCTTTAAGCTGATAGCGCATTGGAACACTTTTGATACTTTTAACTTTGTAAATTTTTAGTAATAGAAAGTTCTAAAAAAGAAGATTTCGACAATGTACAGTTAGTTTAGTAATTCTCAAAAAATATGGAGAGCACAGTAGGCTAGTCCTCTGAAGTAAAATCTTGCATTAGCCGAAATTCGACTATATCTTACTCAGCCTGAAGGCCCGGTGTGACAGGAATGTAAGCCTGATAAGTACCGTAGTGCGTTCCCAGCTACGTTATGCAGATGACATTCGTCCCATATAGAAACCCCAATACTCCGAGCCTGTACTCACCCTAGCCTGTACTCACCATATGGGACCCTGGACTTCTATGCTTAGGACTACTTGTCACACCGTCCCGTCTAACGATAATTCCATGCCATATTTTTCGTTTATATACATAAACTTTATACAATGGACAATCGCACATTTACTTTATTAAACAGAGGCTGGTTTCGACTTAGGCAAAAAAATAAAGCCAGAAGTAACTCAATTTTTTTACAACTAAAAGCATATTAAAGTGTTTAAATGTGTATAATACATTTAAAAATTCAGATAATCTCGTTATACATGTAGCTCACACATCTAAATGCATTAAGCAAATTTGAAAATTCAGAGTGAAAATGGAATCATCATCATCAACATGTGTCAGGCCTTGTCGAAATCATCGACGATCTTGATCCTCCAGTTTACACTATTTTCAGTTGATTAGATGAACCCGTTATTATACAGTTGCTGATTAGTTGCGAAGGCAATAAGGCTATCAATCTAGCTTCCTCTACTTCTTCTTCCCTCAATTTTCCCACAGAGTACCAGTTTTTCTATTCCGTCTTTTCTGATGATATGGCCTAGAGGTTTAATTTTTTTCTAATTGTTTTCATCTTTAGTAACACTTCTTCATTGGTCTTTCTTTCTGTCCAGGATATTCCCAACAATCTTCATAGGCACCACATTTCGGTAGCTTTCAATTTCTTGTTTTGTAAGGGATATTTCAAGATTCACAACCATGCAAGAGTACTGACGTCCACACGTAGGATTTTAATGTTCTTATTTTTTGTGTTGATGGAGATCTTTCTGTTTTTTAGTATTGGGCTCATCTTATTAGATGTGTCTTTTGACATTGATACACGTTTCTTAATGTCTGTGTCGCATTTCGCATCTGATGTAAACATGAATCCGCAGTATTTGAATCGGTATACTTGTTTAATTTTTTCTCCTTTGCCACTGATGTTGCATTTGGGTATTTGTTTTTTCTTTGATACATGTAGGCCTACAACCATGCATTCGGTTTTCTTGACATTCAGTTCCAGTCCCCTTTACTCGCTTTCTTTTGAAACTGTATTGAGGAATCTTTGGCATTGTTTCTTTGGAGCTGTTTTTTTAAAATAATAATAATAATTAGCTTGAAAAAAGTTTCTAAAATGCCATTTGGTCAGTAAGTCAATTCTTCATAAATATACCGGAAACTTATCATGAGATAGGTGTGGTATTTCTTCTCAAAAAGAAAATAACTGTTGCTATTATTAAGAGTTTTAAATTGCAATGTATAGATGATTTTCTTTCCCTACCCCCATTTTTAATGCTCTTATTTGAGCCACAGGGTGTTACATATCATTAAAATCAACCCCCATGGGATTTTTTTCGCTCTGAGAACACCTAAGAATAAAATATCGAGATATCAAGGTTTAAGAAAGGATTAAGAAAATTATTTCATTGTTTTTCACAGGGTTGCACGTGAATCCCTCCTTCTCACTAGACCATTTGATGGGGTTTTGGGAGTTTGTTTTACAGTAAATGAGATTTAAAACACATAAAAGTAGAATGCAAGTTCAGTTCAATTGTCGAAAAATTGGGGGTTGGGAGAAAAACCCACACCATTTGACGTATGTTCAAAAGAAAAAATACAGATTATACACCTATATTACTTACTAGTATGTGTTTAGAACAACCATAAAGCACACAGTAGTATGTAAACCATTCGCAGTTATATACAGTATATTCAATTTTTACATCAAAGGAAAAATAATGCATTAAATTATCGCCGGCAATTGGCCTTCAACTGTCGCAGTTGATTTTCAAGTTCGACAATTTTTGAATGCGCTTCCTCGCGGTCTCGTCTCTCGGCCTCAAAGTCTTCGGTCACGGCGCGGATTTGTTCTCGCAGGATACTGACATATTCATCGTCATGGGAAGACTGGTGGCGATCCTGTCGGATTCCGGCATTCTTAAGTTTCTCTATCTCCTGATCCTTCCGGTGAATAATGAGTCGAAGTTCTCTAATGGAGTCCTGTAACTACAACGAAATTAAAAGCAAGGTTATGGTCTATTGACGACATCACAACAAACGAAAGAGGTGATCCAACGTGTTACAAATACGCGTTTACTGACCTTTTCATTTTCCTCTTCTACTGATGATATTTTCGCTTTCGCGTTGAGAAGAATTTTGTCAACTTCTTTTTGTTGTTCATCTGTCAGGCTGGCTCCGGACACTCCATTGGCGAAATTGTGAGTTTTTCTGCTTTTAAGTTCATTTTTCACAAAGTTTTCCCTTTCTTCGTTNAGACCGGGCCCAAATCTGACAAACAAATGGAACGTGGTTTTTAGAAGTCATGGATGTAACAACCACCCGTCGTCTGCCATCATTGTTGTAGAGGTTTGCTGCGAAAACATAATCCAGAGAATCGTTTGAAGGGAGAATGACAGGCATCCACTGCTGGGTTAGCGGTACATCTGGAGACACCAAGGGTAAATTGGAGCATTTGATTGTTGAAAACTTTGAAAACGAAATCTCTTCGTTTTTATATGATCCATTTGCTTTGGTGTTCCCATCTCCTCTAGGAACTGTTCTTTTACTGCCTTCATGCTCATGAGAACTGCTATTCATGCTTGATTTTGTTTTTCCAGTAACTGCCACGTATCTAAACTCGCCTGGTTTTGACTGCATTGCAGACCATATCAAAGCAGAGACAAGAAAAAGTACACATAATGAGACCAAAAACACCATTAGTTTTAGTATCTTTTTTGAATACGGCATCTTTTCTCGCACGGATGGCTCACCCATGTCTTAGTGATTTCATATGCTCAGTGGCTGCCCTGGAATTTTCTTTTCAGCCTCCAACGTATATGAAAAATCTGCCAACACTATGACATAATAAGGCTAATGCTAAATTTATAGGGTATATGAAGGGAATTGCTTTGCGCCACCAGCATGGTTTAATATTTTACTGAAGCGCTTCTTTCATGTGCTTAGTTCACAAAGGAAACCCCCAGACTTGTGAAATGATTTTAATAGAGTCGCTTGCTTGTGCACTTGACTCTAGCCTGAGAGAAGTCCTAACACCTACTTTGCTATCGGTTTGTTCTTTATTTTGTAAAGTTTCGTTTTAAATGTTTAATTTTTATTTGACTTGTTAGTTTTTTGTCCTTCAATCTACTATCTACATTTTCATCATATTGCAGCGGTCAGCATTAATTTGAAACCATGAAGTGTGCCGTCTGAGGTAATGGGCAGAAGACTTTCTAGACTTTATTCCTAGATTACATTTGCCATTGAGTCGTCCGTACGAGGCTCGTATGCTGCCCGTAAATCCCTTTGCGTACGCGTCTGAGCGGAGGTAGACGATGGCCGAGCGAAATCGAACCGAATTGTAAGGATTTACGGCCTCCGTAGCATCTACGATTTTGTCAAGCTAAAACTTCTGACAAATTTAAAAATCGTAAGCCCGTAGGTCGTAATGACATAGGTGTGGCATTGCACCATACCCGCACGAGCACTATACGGCGGACTTTTCCTTGTTGGTTCCTGATGTGTGCAAGGAAATTGTAAAAGAGTACAAGGACGAGGTGTTGGTGATGTCGACGTCTCAAGATGGATGGCGTGAGACGTTGGAACTTCCACCATTGCCTTGGAGCCATAGCCAAGCACGTCCGAATGAAGAAGCCCATTGAATGTGGTTGCGCGTGTTTTAACTAAAAGGGATTTTTCCCATAGTTGTTTTAGGCGTTGTAGACGCAGACTATAAATTCATATGGGTTGGTGTGGATGCCCGTGGTTTAATGTCAGACGCTGGAGTATTCAATCAGAGAATCCTGAAGAGAAACTCAAACTCGATGGAAATTTGCTCTTGGAAAGTATGGGCTGAGATTTAAGACAAATCATGACAGTTTAGAAATTGAAAATTGCAATATATGTATTTAATGTTCTGTAATAACCCTTTGCTATTTTGGTGCTTTGACACTTAAAAGACAAAACAAAAAAGTTGTAAATGTAATGAGCACGGAATTTCGAACACATATTAGACATTAAAAACGCCATTAAACATTTTGCTACAAGTAATAAATAGGGGTAAGGGGGGGGGGTATGGTCAAGTCAAAGGTAGGTCTCGAACCCATAGATGCAAAAGAAGGATCGATGATATCTTACCTTGTGGTCTTGCACGCTAACCACACACAGACGAGTTGAGTTTGCAAACCTGTCATGTTTTGTCTGATATATGGCTCACCAGAGGGCTTTCATATACATTTATAGTTTTATCATTTAAAAGTATTATTGCCTAAGGATAGGACTTTCAAATGGCCGGAACAGGAATAAAACAGGAATAAAAGTCCGACAGTAATACAAGTCCTACCTACACTAATTATGAGCCAGGAACCTAACTCCCTGTAGTACTACTATGCCCAAGTGTTAGTCTTACGGACAACCATTACCAGGAACCTGGGGGACTTGGATTACTGTTACAACGGAACTAGCTATTATACGTGACACGTACATGTGCGGCAAACTGAAAACTACGTCTCAACTTTAATAAGTCATTACACATGCATACATTCTCCCCGTTAGCACTGCTTCTTAAACTTGACTGAGGTCATGTAAACAGAATGTTTTACAACGTACACTCTAGGATCCAAATCTTATTTTGGATCCCAGGTACACAGTAAGAGTCAATACACACACCAGCCACAATAGGCAATATAAGAAGGTCAATATATGGGACGCGTACGTCATACCTGTAAAACCTTCACGCAGTGTAAGGTCAAATCTATCCGCACATAGACTGCTGAATCCAGGGTCCAGAGTGAAAAGACCAGCCCTAAAGTTGCAGTCGAAGTTACGGCTAGGGTCCCACCGAACCCAAGGGTACAAGGAACGGCAATGAGCATCACACAACTGTTGCTGAGCTATCAGGACGTGCCCACAGTGTTAATATTTCTGATCATACTGCTATTCCTGGTTGCTCAGAGAAAGCCCCACAGATATCCACCAGGGCCGTTGAGATGGCCCGTAATAGGGAACCTCCCCAGCGTGATCGGGGCCAAGATGCAGGCCAAAGACTTCATGAAGTTATCTCAGAAGCACGGGTCAGTATTCTCACTCCGGCTGGGGGTGTTGGACATGGTGATTATAAACGGCTATGATGCCATTCACGAGGCTTTCTCCGAAAAGGCCGAGCTATTCACCGGCAGGCCTCACGATCTGATTTATATCATTCAGAAAGGTATAGGAAAGAAAGGTAAGCGAATTTGCAGCGTGAGGCTTTCAAACATTTCCTAAATGTACCTTTTTATTTAAGTATGGTGTTAAGAAGAATTGCCTTAGGGGACTTTTTATGCATCATTGAAAATGAGTGTCGTTCTAGAGTTACTGCATTTCGATACTGATCTCTGTAGGGAATCAAAGGTGGAATGAGCACGTTACAAAGATTCAAGATGCTTCATTAATGTGAAACGAAATGCTAGGCAGTTCTATATTTATAACCACAATTTCTTCAACCTCTGGTTGCAGTCCTGTACCATCTTTATCGTAAATAACTATATACCGTCACATGTAGCTTCTTTTTAAGGGTTAATCATGAACGAAGGCCCCTCCTGGCACGAGCTGCGTAAAATGATAGCCGTAGCCTTTCGTGATTTCGGAGTGGGAAAGAAGACGCTGGAGGAACGCATACTGGACGAGTGCCAGGCCCTCTTTGAAGTACTTGACTCCAAGCAGAAAGCACAGTCCATACAAAGTACCAATCTGCAGAGAACGTTAATGTCCGCAGTGTCCAACATTATCTGCTCTATTACGTTCGGAGACAGGTAGGTCCTATGTTCCACCGAGGGCCCAGCTAAACTTACTGGTACACTCAAGGAAGATCGGGGGAAATATAGTCAGAAGAGAGCGTAAGGGTAATAGGGAGAGTTATATGGAGCAGAGGGGGAAATAGAGAAACAGGGTAGTTATTTGGATCACAGGGGAGCATAAGGGAAATAGGGAGAGGCACAATGAAGCTAAAAGCGGCACATAATAGCTGCAGGGGAGACAGATGAGTTCAAGGGGACATGGGGGGATATAACTGGTGGTGGTGAGTGGGGGTTCACGTAGACCAATTCTGTTAGTGGTCTTTCCATGTGCGCAGGAATTATGGACGCTATATAATGTTCCCGTATCCCTGGGTCCGTGATTTTGTCGTTGAATGCTTCAACAGAACCCTACACCGTACTAGCTTGTTAATACGCTGAATTCCGTAGCATATTCCAATCATGAGTTCATGTGTTATTTTCCAGATTCCAGTACACAGACAAGCAGTTTGTAAAACTGTTGGACTCACTGGCGAGGTTTTTTCGGACCAGTGCTCTCGCGCTTCCAGAAAACGCGTTTCCATTTTTGAGATTCATCCGAACGTCATCACAGGTAGATTAAACTTTTAAGTATTCGTAAGGAACACGTGTTTCTTACATTTCTTGTGTGTATCACTTTCAAAAGAGGGTCTGAATCGGTAATATATTAGATGACATGATTTACATTTGGAAGATAACTTGCACGTGTACCCAGTATGTCTTTTGGTCCATTTAAAACTGGGGCTCAGTTAAAATACGTGCACCAAACAGACTTGGTGAATTAGGACGGATTCCAGATGAAACTATCGTTCTACATAGATCGATCCAACTACTGGTATGCGAATGCAAGGGGTGATTAATTTTCATGTGCTCTCTGCTTCTGGAAACTTTTTCACTTCGTTTCGAGTAGGAGCGAGCGCACACGACAATGAATCACCACCTTCCTGTTGGAGGAGGCGTTTCATTCAATTAATCTGATTGCATTCAACGAAAGCCCCAGCTGAGTTTGAACGATATACGTAGAACGATATTTTCATTGGGAACACGCCCATAGATTATAGGCTCTATCTACTGATATTTGCCTGGGGACGGGGTCAACCTTACAAAAGTCGTGTACACATCCTTGTTTAAATCAGGCCCCTAGCCAGGGCGGTTGGGTTTGCCGGGAAAAGGTCCCCTCTGAGTTAATTTTTTATTTAGGTACATAAAGGTTTCATGGTAAAAAAAGTCCACTTTTTCAGAAAAAGACCCCCCCTTTTGCAATTGCTAGCTACGGGCCTGTAAATGGTATAATTTTATGGGACCTCGAAAGCGGAAGGATACAGGCACCCACCTTGGTCACCCCTGGGCCCACCAAAATACGCGTCATTTCTTTCACCAGACAGAAGACATGATAGGCATCCAAAACGACTTGAGAGATTTTGTCAGACAGCAGGTGGAGAAGCACAAGGAGACCTTTGACCCCGACAACATCCGGGACATAGTAGATCTGTACCTGCAAGTATCCGATAACGAAAAGAGGCAAACTAAAGCGTTTTCCAGTAAGTTATTTCCGAAAGGGGAAGAGGGGGGCTCAGTGAGAAGAGCATTATTCTTTGGACTTGCATGAATACTAAATATATGTACAAACACTAATGGCAGCTGGGCAAAAGACTTAGAAAAATGCCACTCAAATTTATATCAGGTGACAACATGTTCTAAAGATACTCTTCTAACTGTATACAATTTTGAAACAGCTAGAATACCTCTGGAAAAGAACAAGTAGCAAGTAGGTACTTACCTAGTACAGGTATAAGCATTCTGACTATTGTCTCGCTGTTTAACTAATTTTCCCTCCCAGCGAACTTAGCTGGGGTCAACCTAGGAGCCAATGTAACCAGCACTTTAGTTACCAGGGGACTGCCCATTTCTCCACTGCCATGGTTTGCCCATGGATTCCACATCGATCGTTTTGGATGGCTTGGGTAGCAATCTCCAGTATCTAGACCCGGGTTTTGGGAATTGGGGTTCATTCACAAAGAAAGTATCGTTCTGCGTAGATCGATCTAACTCTGTGGAGACCCTCGCTGGATGCAATCAGTTAAGAACACCTCCTTTTGTTTCCAACGGACTTTTAAAATCGCCAACTTTTCTCTATTCTTCAGGAGTAGGCATGTTAATCTATCAATCTCATTGCATCCAACTATAGTTCCCGGAATCTAGGTTGGGTAGATCTACGTTGAACGATAGTTTCATTGGAAAATAGCCCTTAATAGTAGTCCTCGTGGGCCCCATACAGAATCCTTGGTTACACCCTAAGCCCACAAAACTCCAGTTTGTTCACTCTTTAACTGTGTGAACCAAAACTGGGCCTGCTGGCTTGATTGCTTCCTGGGCGAGTCCTTATTATAAATGTACCGTCATTATGGCACATTTATTTTTTTCTCCAGATGAAAGCATGGTTCGAGCCATAGTGGATCTGTTTTCTGCGGGGACAGAAACTACTTCTCTCTCCACTACTTGGGCCATCCTCTTTTTGGTGTGCTACCCAGAAATCCAGAGGGAATTGCACAAAGAAATATTGCAGATGATAGAGAACATGGTTTATTGTCTTACTCTTAAACCAGAACACTACACAGCAGCAGAATGAATTTATCAAGTAATAAAACAAAAGGGGACCCGTTTCGATGATTTTAAAACAGTGCATTAATACGCCAAAAATATTAAGTCAAGATTGAAGAGCCTTTCCGTTTTACATTGGCAAATCCTCTTTTTAGGTGATTGACAATGGCCGCCGCCCTTCTCTCCAAGACAAGCCGCACCTGCCCTATGTGCAGGCGTTCATCTCTGAAATGATGCGGGTTGTTAATATTGGTAGGTAGAAAGCTTACTTTTCCTGCCTAAAGAATAGTATCTGATCCTGTTTCCCAAAGGACTTACGTCTTCAGTCAATCGTATCAGAGGGTGCAGGGTTTTTTCCGACCACTTGTACGCAGTGGAGGACTTAGTGGTGGCGGTGGTGGTGTCTTGCCCCCCCCCCTTCGTTTTCTGAAAAAAATATTACATCAGTATCCCTTCTTGAAATTAGAATTGTGACTGTATAAACCTTTGTTCCAAGCCGTACCCAATGGCACCGTTTGCCCTCAAAAACACCTTTTTTCGGAACCCTTGACAAGGGGGAGAGGGTCGGCTTCGTAATGGAGGCCTGTCATTCCTTAAAAAAAAAAAAAAAACGTGTCCCCTTCAAATAAGTCTGGATCCGCCCCTTTGTACATCTCGTTTCATAAAAAAACTTGATCATCTTTTTTTTTGGGAATGTAAACTTCAAACAAGTGAATCTTAGGGATCATTCCCACATATATTTGGATCGATCTATCTCCCAGGGGAGTCTCACTAAATTAATATCAAACTAACCGGCCTGAACGTCTGTCACGCCTAGTAAAAGTGTTAGGGGGTAATCATCTTTACCCCTAGCTCATTCGGTAGGCGTGAAAGACATTCAAGCCTCTTGAGCTGATAGCAATTAAGCGGGAACCCCCAGGGCGTTAGGTTGTTCCAGATGGATCGATCTGTGTATGGGAACCCAGTCTTAAACACCGAAAGTGGTGAATGTACTCTGGATGCTCTGGATCATGCCAGCATTATCATGATTATTTCGAATTTAAGGCATTGGTCGTGGTTTCTTTTGCTGGGGACAAACTGCAAAGAGTTTGTACTCACAGCCACAATGGGTGTGGGGGGGGGGGGGGGGGGGGGGGGGGGGGA
>NW_019776130.1:57004-105692 GCF_001039355.2 Lingula anatina | reverse complement strand
AAACTGAGAAGTAACTTTCAAATGTGTGCAAATTTGAAACTGAAATAAGAATCCAATGTTAAACTTTGAAGTAAAAATGTCCATTACACCCTTTCCGATTTGTAGGAAAAGATTTTTGAAAATAAAACTGAAGCTCTTTCTATTTCAAAATACCTACTTAAAGTTGCTTATTAACTTGTATTTCACCTCAGAAGCCAAATGAATCTTGACACAGTGACAATACATTTTTCATGGCTTTTTCTCAACAATGATATCAGAATTTTAAAAACATTAGGATTAATTAAAAGTAATGACATGTTCTTGAACTCTTCATAGTTACAAATATTGTTTTCAGTCAAACGTGAAAAACTTCAAAATATCTATGAATAATGATAACAAATCATAATGGCTAATCTTATGATTATTAGATAAAGTTAGTGAACATTACAAATAAATGAAATATTTAGTATTATGCAATTCAACGTCAAGAACCTCCTCCCAGAACTTCCTTAAATTAAAACTAATATCATTTGGCTTGATTTTTAACATTTTTAAGAACATTTTTAATCATTTTATTTTAATCTACTGCTGCTGCATAGTTGAAACATCACTTCAGTCTACTCAAGACTTCCATTGTAGAGAGCACAACACTGGTGGTATAAAACCCAGACTGCCAAGGTATACCTATAGGCTAAGTTTGATAAAAGGACGAGTATAACCACATCCACCATTACTTAGCAAGTTGTTTCCCATAATTTGTGAAAATACATTCTCAAGTCATTAAATTCCTAACAAAAACTTGAACATGGATGACAAATGAAGGAAATACTTAAAAGCTGGCTAGAATCTTATCCCTTCATTACTTATAACAAAACAACAACCAATGCTCACTTTTGACTCATCTTATTCTTTATGTGGAATCTCTTCTTAACAATCCAAATCCAAGGTTATTCTGATCTGTTTTGACCAAATTAAAAAGCATTTCCCATAGCTAAACTTACTGTTCCACGGCAACTTGCTAAGATTCTTGATGCTACCATGAGGCAGACAATATGTGTGCACAATCAAACTGGCACAATAAACTCCTTCCCACCATATGGGGCATAAGATGTGTATGTCCCAGTAATTCAAACTCATTTGTCTCTGTCCAGTGGAGTTTAAGAGGCACATGAGAATGTTTCCTAATTGCCTCCCAAATGTCAATCACTAGAGTGACTATATACAAATACAACAGTGCTCCAGGAGCAAATTACAATTATGTTTATCCAGAATTATTGTTGCAAACTTAAATTTAAAACCCTAATGACTGGTAAGAATAAAGAACATATTATTGCTCTTGCCAAGTATTTATGGTTAGCCTTCCAAAAAAGGGACTGTGCTGCACCCATAACCAGTTGAGTAGGTAGAGCTATTTGGGCTCCGCCAAATATGTTTTGTATTTTTTTTTTCATACAAGGAGTCATACAATATCACTATTGATCATAATTCATATTTATATATATTTGCATTCCTTTGTACATTTTCATCTATCCATGTAGATGCATACGTTACAATGAATAAAGCATATTTATAACCAAGTACTTGCTGGCTATATCACTGGGAGTCTCCCTTCTGAACTTAATCTAACATCTGGACACCAGACTTCATGGCTGCACTGGCACACATCAAAGGGTGAGCATTACATCACATTGTCCAATGGCAGGTCACTACTGGTCCACAAGGATAAGTAACCACAACTTTTACTGTCTTACAATCAGACAGCTTTATAAAACTTAGCAAATAATTTTATTCCATAAGTCTTGGTTATAAAATCTAGAACTGGACAGCAAAACTTGCACATATACAGACACCTAACATCAAATCAAATCAAAAAAGATATAAACAAACCTTAAAAAACAATAACTTTTGTAAAAAATAATCTACTAAAGTCTAAATTTTTGAAGGAGACCTGCCTTACATATAGTAAGCAATTCAGCAAATTTTAGGTAAAACAAAAATATTGTTTAGCTCTTATGGGGCGAATGATGCCAAAATACATGCAAATAAAATCATTAACTTTTTATAAAAATTATCTGACCTAATAAATCATTTTTAAACAAACAATGCTACTCAGCAAATTCAAAGTTAAAAAAAAAATAGGAAGGACAAAGTGATCAGAATATATACATGCAGACTCATAGTGTCTGCCGTGACCAGACAGAGCAGATTGAACTCTAAGAATACAATTAAGTTGTCTGGTACTCACCAACCACACCTCTGTGACCAACCGGCCTTTCTTCACAGTTGAACTCAGAACTGTGTCCAGCACCCTAGCCTTTTCTCTTTTGTGTTTAAATGTCCGTTTAATCCAGCTTACACATTTGCTCTTAAAACCTAGATTTTCAACACTTTTAAACAACCCCTCTGGATCCACAATTTGTATTACAGTCATGATGTTTTTCACTACTCGGCAGAGTCCAAAACCACTAATACCTTGGAAAATGAGCTTTTAGAGGACAATTTTTAATATGCAATGCCTATCTTAAACAAAACCAGCATTAAGTTCAAAGCCACTCTCTGTCTTTGAACAAAAATGTCTCCAAAATTTTCATTTTGGAATTTACAGTTTTGGTTGATCAGAAAGCAATAGAGAACTATGCTCAATCCAACAGAAAGATGTTATGAACTATAATCTTCTGCTAAATTTGCATAGCTTTTATAGATAGGTATTCCAAGGACAAAAACACTTCGCTAGTTTTATTCTGAGGACAAAAAATTTAAGTGAGATGCAAGAGTTCTCAATAAGTTACTGTCCAAGCTTAATCAACAAAGGGACCATACCAAAATTCAAATAGAAACATATACTACTGATTTATATGCAAGGAAATATATATATTCTACCTTATTCATGGTCTCAATTTTTCGTAATAGCGAAACCCCAGATTTAAATTATGTGTGTTTGTACAGAGAAATTAGCAGACCTGAACTTACAAAGAAAAGAAAATGTTTTCAACCATAAAAACTTTACTTTCAGATCAATGAACTTCAAATCATCAAACTTTCAGACATGTCCAAGATTGAGGCATTAGATGCAATCCAATTTATCACCCAAAACAATACCACTAAATAAATAACATAATTATCAAACAGAAAAAAAAATCTTTTGATTTATTTTTACATTTATTTTTAAAGGGAATAAATGAATATTTCACTTATCTGGGAGAAGGGGGGTAGGTTAAAGACCAAATTACATATTAGGAAGTGACTTAATGTGGTGAGCCTTTCCCTCCTGCGTCATGGCACTTTCATCACTTGTGTTACACTGCATGATCAGATAATTTAGTTACCTGGATAGCCCCCTGGATAACGTCCAACTATGAAAAATACTTTATCAACTGAGAGAGGATATTCACACTAAATATCTTCATACATTTACATACTTTAAAGAATTGTTTGACTAACTTGTAAAATTAAATAATTAATTGTCACAATGTATGACCCCCCCCCCCCATCTCCCAGGTTTCTTCCTGCCAAAGTAGTAGATGGAAGAATCACAAAGTGCAATTTGGTAAAATGATTGTAAGAGTAGAAATGCCAATCTGAGTTTCTACTTCAAGGAGAAAAACAATAGGATTTCTACTGGTCTATTACTCACAGTTTAGATTGTCAGCTTAACAAACTGAAATATCTTCCAAATAAAAATTTATTACAGGAAAAAAAATTTGGCATTAGTTAAGAAACAGAAATCTTACTAAAATGAATATTTCACTGAGGAAAGTAGTGTCTGGATCCCTGGTCGCCATTCTTGTCACCTTTAGTTCACCAGCTATCTAAACCATTCTGAATGCATTGTGCAGCTGGACAGAAATGGACAGCATGTCATACATCTCTATAATCTTTCAAGGTGTGGCAAGTACTACCATAGAGCACAGGCATTAGAACTTTCGCACTGACTGGCCTCACATAAGAATTGCGGCCAATTTTCTCTTGCACATCTCAAACCTGATGGACCTCTCACTTTTCAAACCAAAGAGTAGCAATTGCAGATAATTATTGTCATTGTTATAATTTTGCAGATATCAAACATGAGCTTAGGTTAAAAAAAAAAAAAAAAAAAAAANGAATCTCAGGAACCATTAGAATCGAATTAAAAAATGCAGAATTCTCTGAAACATACAGTCTACATTACAGATCTTTGTTCCTGCACTTGCTTATTTCTCTCACCTTATCATAAATATATCTATTGACCTTTTTACATAAATAAATATTTAATTAAGCTCTATTTTACAAATAATATTGCCCTATTTCAATTATTTTTTCAGCTGTTTTCAATTAATTACATGAAAAAACATCTATGACAAGAAATACAATCTTAATTAATCTGCCTCACTGGTGAAAAAAAAAAAATCAATCTACCTGCAAAAAGAAGGAAGGGGCCCCTAGTCTCACGTAGTGGGTCATCTGACAATGTTCTTCCCAAAATTTAATTCTGCAAAGTGAGAGTCCCTACAAATCATTCATTTATTTCTTATCATATCCTCACATAATAGGACCTGTTGGTTACGCTGGTCAGCCCACATCAAAGATCCTATATCATCCGTCTACATTATACATATGTATATATACATCACATATGGTCTATCAAATAGTACTGAAAACTAAACAAAGAAGACGATGAAGTTAGGAGCTGACCATAGTAAATCAATCAAACAGGTGCCTCTATGGCCGACTTGAATCACACGCCAGTCAAGCGCCAAGCTTATCTAAATATCTAAATCATCACAGAAACTACATGGTGGTATGTGCTCAGTTCTATGGGGTGATCATGAGTGAATCTCCGGAGCTCTCAGATGGCAGAAATTAAAGCAGCATGACTGGTAAAGGTTCACTTCAGGTTTGATTATTATCTGGCTCATGTTAGGTGAAAGTGCTGGACCACAGGCTTTCATGTGGCCATGGTGAAGGCCTACGTAATTACTAAATGGAATAAAATAGGATTTTAAATCACTGAATTTCACATTCTATATGGGACAACAAGCACTTTTAATCTTACGAGATGCAGACTTCAGCTTATCATTATGGAAAATTATGATGGGTTCATATTAGAATGTACATCTTTTTTTTTCTAAGTAACTAAAATAGATAAATCTTTTCAAGTAAATAAATAAGACATTGCAATAAGCAAGATGCTTGAAATCTGTTGGTAAAAAGTTATATTTTTCATTACATACCTTCTTTAGGGGAAAGTAGAGTAATGGTTGGAAACAGAAAATTTAACCCCATAAAAGTTCAATCTTTATGCACCTAATGTTTGAGAAGGAGAGCACACAAACCTTTTGTCTGACCCTCTTACCCTTTTCTTGTTGGGCCAGCGAAGTTCTATAGAAAATAAATAATGAGAGATAGGGAGAGGATGAGCACAAAGAAGGGGTCAGATGGTGTGAGACACTTGGGCAAACAATTCAGCAAAGTGGTCAAAGAGTTCAATCAGTACTATGTCCAACCTGGCACGCTGTGCTTAAAGAGTTGGTTTGGTTAAACAAAGATTTATGCCCATATGATAGTTTACACTTTATTTAGCCAATCCTTTTTTAATATAAAATGGTGATTTACATGAATAATGGAGGTCTGGTCATTTTCATGCATTTATATTCGGTTTAAAACATGTGTATCACAATATCATTTTCTAGTGATTCACAATGATAGGTATGTATAACGAACTCATAAATGTTTGACCAAACTTACTCTTTACAGATGGTAGAAATACATGTAAAACTAAACTGATGTGACCCAATAAACTGAATACTCTGATCAATTCCTTCAATCAACTTGAGATAAAGCTTAGGGTAGAGTAAAACTAGTGCACTACTTAATTTTGAGCATGCCCAACTCTTTTCAGTCTCAGCTAAACACAATGAGAGGAGTCCTACCTACCACAATGAGATCACTCTTCCATATGTCTGTGGTCTGGTGCTTACCAAATGCTATTACAACAAATGATTTAATTGAAGGGTACTGTGCTATCCTCATTCATGTAATATTATTAGGCCTCAGTATCATGGGAGTTATTTGAGTGCTTATTTCACATCTTGAGACTGAGCATTAATGAACTCTTAAAAAAAGATAAAATAATATATGTAAAATCAAAGGTCAATTTGCCTTGTGTTGTTAGACAACAAAACTAACAGAATGCTTTCTACTAATATGAAGATGTATATCAGTGCAATTAATACCTGAACTACTTGCAGCTAAACATGCCCTTTTCACAACCGATCTATTTCTGTTTCTCTCTATTTCCTGTGTACCAATGCAATTACCTCTGGTCACTAATCAATATTATAACCAACATAAGTCTGGGTCAAAATACTAATACATGGCTCTAAATAGGAACGGGTTAACTACAAATACTTAAAACCCCTTTGATACAGGTGCATAGGCAGCTTGACAGGAGTTGAAGGCATAATTCACAAAAAAAAATTGAACCTGAATATTGGTCTTAAGTTTATTTTTCAAATCAGGGGTAATTCAATCAAAGTAAACACTGCACCTTTTTTAAACAAGAAAGTTGAGGCTAAAGTTTCATACCAATACTTTCTTTGTGTTAGTGCACTACTTTGGACTTATATCAAACTGAAGTAGACATTTTTTGTCTAAAAGCTTAGACCAATTTTTGGTCTGAAATTCCTTTTAGGGAGAGATGAAATTGGCCCCTAGGCTGAGCAATGGATGTTGTGTTCTACATTAATTATCCAGCCCTCCCACATTTTGTGCCCTTTGTTTAACTTAACCCCGTAACTTAACCCGTTCCCGTTTATAACCCAGTTATGTAATATTTTAATGTTGTGATCCTTCACTTGAATAATAAACCCCATGCATCCTTTGAGGACAATTATAACAATATCTTGGCTACAAATTAATATTTGTTCCACATGAAGCAAATATGGTTTAAAATATGCAGTTATTTTGGATTAATTTAATACATGACAAATTAGTAAATGGGTATTAATTTAAGAAGAGTAATTCTTACATGAACCAGGCCTGTAAACATCTTGTCATACATTCCACAACACAAAACTGCTTATAATACACATATATATAAACATTTAGTATAGAATTTTGTTCATGGCACACTGACTCAAAGGTTTTTTAAACGAACTGCAATTCTCCTGAGTCATCTAGCAAACAGATGGAAAGTTTAAATTTTCTTTTGGATGTATCAATCAGATTGTTATTGATTATGGTCATCTATGTGCCTTGAACAACAGTGTTTCTATGATATTCCCCCTGACTATGGTTCTAGATCCTTCAATTCTTAATGACTCACCAAAATGTCAAAAGTAATAACTGAAATTGTAGGTATATCATCATCACTATATGATGCCATTTATGTCTGTATAATTTAAATCAATTCAGTAAAAATTTCACAAACAAAAATGTCTACATAGAAAATATATCAGCTTGTTCAGTGTACGATTGAGAATTATTTCCATGTCTATTTTGACGTTGCTATACTAGCATAATTCATGTTTAACCTGCTCTCTAACAAAAATGTTGAGGTCCACTGTGACAGTCACAATCAAATGCCTGACATTCTGAATGGCCCATTCTGTCATTGATGACATGTTCACTAGTAAGCCAAACTTTTAAGAGTTTGAAACATAACTCTTACAGCATAGTTGTGCCATTAGAATAGGACTCTACTCACCTTGTCGTGCTTCTTTAAAATCTTACGAAATCCTGTAAAATTCAAAGTCTGGTAATTTTGCAACAAGATGAGACTCAAGTAAAATTCGCTGTAGGCCAGTTTTAAATCGTGAATTTTCCTTGTTGTTTTGGCAGATTTGTCTTGCACAACATGTGCTGGGAGTTTAAGCAGTCCCTGAAGCTGACCACCTTGTTTTCGTCTCCGCAAATTGGTCTCCTGGCTTGCCATGTGGATCCGTTTGAAAGCCTCCAGCTCAGCCTTAAGACTTTCATACTTTCTGACTGCTTCTGCTAGTTTTTCTGAAAACAGAATGCAGTCAATTTGTTTTATGTCTACATGGATAAAATGTGACCATACTATGACCAAAGGATTAAAGGTATAGTCTTTGATAAATGTAATTAAGTTTTAATGACATTTCAAAAATTGTTAATTATCTAAGTATGTAATGGGACCTGGAAGTATACGCGCAAATGGAGAATTCTATTTTGAAACAAACCTGCAAAAAATGTGTTGATTTTTTTGAGCTCCTTGTCACATTTCTGTAGGAATTTTTCATCAAATTTGGCATAATATCTTTCAATGGTTTCTGGGTCGACCTCTGAAAAATAAAACTTTGAGATAAAACGCATCTGAATAACTAGCTGATTGTATAGTACACTACAAAACTTTTCTTTTATGACCATCAAAACGTTAAAAAGATGCAAGGAATAGAGTAAGTGAATTGAATTTGGCTCCCTGCTGGCTCATGTTTTCTGAAATTAGCAAGTCCAGAAGACAAAGCGGCAACATTCTATCCATTTAACACTCTTTGAAGTTTTCAGGCCCTGGCATAACAAAGATGTTTTTATGCCATCAAAAATCCACAAACAGTAAACTTGTAAATATCATTATGATGAAGATTACTGCAACACTCCAAACATTGTATCTACTTGATATTACCTTCTGCTGATGGCACCCCTTCTACACACTCGTAAAGAGCTTCCTTCATGGTCTGAAAAAATACAAATAATTCTTCATAAAAAACAATACTTTGTACTCCACAATACCACATAATTTTTAAAGAATAAGCCTTTGCTGTAAGTAATATGCACCCAAAATGAACCCCCAAAACATGAGTTTACTTATTTTCTAAAAGCAACATGATTATACAAAGCAAGATACATTCTATCTGTACAAGTAGTAAATATCACAAACACAAAAAGAATCTGAACAAACCCATTGAACCAGAATATTGGATACAACTTGTGCATGTGCTAGGTTATATCATCTGCGTGATAACTGGAAATGCTATTTAAAAGTCTTTTTTAACTCAATAATTACATCAGTGGTGTATGTATATAAACATGTAATTCAGGATTGTTATGAATCAAACAGGGTCTTATGTCTAGGATCCACACGATTTTTTTCAAATTAAGCAGTAGTTTCGAGGCAACATGCAATATGAAAATGGAACGAAACCTCAGATGCCCTGAGGACACTTTTTACGGCTGTTTGTGTAAACAAACAACTTGCGCCATCTATCACTGATTGTGCTCCTTACTTATAATACATCTGTCAGTCTGTCTGTACTTTACTGCCCTGTACAAGTGTTACAGCACACCGTGGCTTTAAATCTTTTAAGTTTAGTGGCAAAATTTTCCTTTTGTGTATTTTTAAGTTAAATATCCTTTTGCATGAAAATGAAGGTATCTATATTTTTTAAGACCAAATACTACTAGTACACAAATGACAAAATTCCCTCTGAACAAAAGACCCTTGGAATATAGATATATGCACCCAACTAAAGATTTCATGCTTACATGACATTAACATTTAATGGGGAAAAAAAGAAAAGACAATAAGACAATCATATTGCAATATTCCAACAACTGAGAGAAAAGTTTCATTGGCTCTGTGGATAGTGAAATATTACATTTCTATAGAAAGGAGCACATAATGATATGAAGAATGTTATCTTATCTATTAAGAGGTTGTATTCTGATCTACCTTTTCAACACAAAAGTCATATCCAATCATATCCAGGTCATGCGTTTTGGTGAAATGTTTTTCTATTGCACAGATCGCCATCTTTTTTTCAATAGAAAAGTAATGCACTCACCTGGAAGCCCATGGCCTGAGAGTTAAGGTCTAAAGTTAAGCGTATGAAATTGGGGCAGGTATATTCATCGAGTATATGCATGGAGAAAAAAAAATTAAGCTAAGCTAGAAATCACAAAAGCAAGGTAACGCATTTTTACATTTGCTTATGCATATACCAAAAAAGAAAAAGTGTTACTGTATGTTACATTTCATGAGCACGCTACAATCTGTGCCATAGTTTTCAGCTTAAGCCTCGGTCACAACCGGCCGTACGGGCTCTTACGTCCAATTTTTGTGCAGAATCTCACGTCCCACGCAAGACAAACTCAACATTTGAGTACAATTTTCACGGCCATCGTTCCTTGCAATTAGTGCCCCTGCTTGAAAGGAAATCTCATGTGGCCCTTGCTACTCGCAAGGCAGACTTTCCTTTACCTCTACAACCTCCACGGCCTTCGCAACAACCAAAAATTGCAGGGGACGTGCGATCCTGAAATTTGTGCGTCCGGTTGTGACCGAGGCTTTATTAGCCATTCACAACCACCAGTTTACCTATAGTAATATATTGATCTGAATTAGGATTCACTGGTCCAAACAAAAATTTCATCAAAACTAGAGGTTTTTCTCTGTTGAATTAATCATGTAACTGAGTTACATGAAAAAAATGAAATCAAAAAGAAAGCTCTTTAGAATATAAATGTATAGAGTTTCTATAGAAAAAATGTAATGGCTAGACTGCTAAAGTGACCTGAAAAATCTACTGGTCCAAACACAATTTTATTGCCACAAGGGTAGTACCAGTGGCAAATGTTGCAGACTGACGCTTCAATTATATGTATGTGCAAAATGTTCCTATACTATAAACTGTGCTGATGTGATCATCTCATAAAAGGGATAATCTAGATCTCTATAGCTACTTCTCCTCCCATTGTTACTTCTGTGCATCATTACCTGCCAAACAATACTAGAATACTAGTACTATTATCTGCGTATTGATATGCCCTTGTTCGATGCTCTGTATACGAATCATTTTAATTTACTTTGTAAATATGAATCCAAGCACTGCTGCTATTTTCATTCAGTCCTTAAATTGCTAATTCATCTCCAGGGACAACTTGCATGGGCTGAGGACACAGTGATGTCTTGATGGATTGATGATATTGTGTAAGTAAATGTAAGACTGCATATTATCAATATCAGTATGGGGCAGGCATGTTGTGTAGATTATGTCATTATTATTATTGCACCTAAGACCACTGCACGTCTGGGGCAGTAGGTTTTGATTGCCATTGAAATTTGTGATATCATATTCAGATTGTTTCACTTTCATGTACAATACTGTCAATAAAGTCTAAAATATATATATTCCGAGCATATGAAAAAGAGAACCGTGTATGTGTGATGGCCTTAACAAAAGGAGAAACAATTATTTCAAATGTACAATTTTTTATCAACACTGACGTCTTGTTTTCGTTTTCATTCTCAGCCTGTGCTAAGGCTAAGGTCCCGCTAAAAATGCTTTCAGAAATCACCGCGATTCTGCGACATATTACCTCGTACTGAATGTCCTGTTTCCGCCATTCTGGAGTAGTATGGGCAGCTAAGTGTTCCCCAAATTTCATTTTCCTCTCCTTTTTAGGTATCTCGACCGTTAAAATCTGTGTGGAAGATATGACATTCTTGCTTCTCTTGTCTTGCCCAGGCGTCCTGTTCGTAAATAGGTCACATCCCGTCAGGTCAAAGCAGGGTCAGAGGAAAAAACTGAGATAGAAAATTAAAAAAAAACTACATCATACTTATAATAACTACTATTTTTAAAATATGTGACTACTTTTTACCATCTGCATTAACAAATATATTTTTTTCTTTGATCAACTGTTGCCCTCGACATCATTTTCTGCGAGGCTACGGCAAGTACGTGTGACGTCATTGAAACATGTAGATGCAATGGGCGCAGGATAAACAACGGTGGAGATTTTTTTCTACAGCCATGTTTGGCTGTCAAGAACTAACTTGATGTATTCATTAAGTGATGAGCCATCGACAGGTTGTGTAGATCACAAAGAAGATAAAAGGTGAGGAATCAAATACTATTTTAAAATTGATTAAAGATTGAAAGTCACTGGGACACTCCTCTCTCTCAGTCAGTGTCTGGAGTCTCCTGTCTCCAAATTCAGGATGTCACCCCTATAAACTAGTGAGTCACAATTTCAAACTTACCTACCCCCCCCCCAAAAAAAAAAAAAAAAAAAAAGAATATGTTGCGAGCAGTTGTCCCCATGCTCCTAGCCAATATGAGTTCGTAGATTGAATACCACTTGCAGGACAGAAATGGCGAAAATCAACTCGAGACGAAAATAACAATAATAACGAATTTTTTTAACGGAGTTGATCTCAAAAAACATTATTTGATATTTATTTGCTCAACAGATTCATGTTGGTATGTCTTGGAATGTATGAGAAAATAGACAAAGTTTTATGGATAATTCCTTTTTTTTCTTGCTATATAATCATTTGAATCAGTAAGACCAGCTCTAAAGTCTCTTTATGCCTTTTTGTCAACAGCTTTTGAGCTTTATTTAATTAATAATAACATATGATTATATTTAAGTCAACATTAAATCTATTAACAACCTTGGAGTAAAATGACCAAAAAATGATTAAAGGGTAAAAATGATTTTATAAAAAAGGGGTATACATTTTAAAATAAATGGGGCTATATAGTTGTTCCCATGATTTCTGATGTTCATCAATCTGTGTCGTAATTGAAAATGCTTCGTGTCTGACTCGTTGTGACAGTTCCTGCACCATTTTGTCTGGTTGGTTCTTATGTTGGGATAACCCTCTCCAAAACACACACAAACACATACATGTGCACGGATACATACACACACACACACACACACACACACACACACACACACACACACACACACACTTCAATTCTTTGGCTTTCAATATTTTTATAAATTCATTTATGTGGTGACTTTTATCAAGGTCTCTGCTAATCAATTGAATTAATAA
The DNA here is from genome assembly GCF_001039355.2 of Lingula anatina. Next base: position 92,926 of record NW_019776130.1, on the reverse strand, counting down.
GGCAATGTAATTACTTATTTTTTTCATCTTTTTCCAAGAAAGTTTTGAACTGTTTTACCAATGAGGCAAGAAGAAAAGGAAAATGACAAGTGGTTAACACTAGAATTTTGACAATTCATGAAACATTGAAAGCATTAATTATTTAATGTACTTACAAGTATTGCAATTCAGAATGAATAATNCCAGTTTTTCCTATTTTTACGGGCCGGGGGGGGGAATTTTCCAAATATAAATTTTTTTTTAAAAAGGGGGCCTTTTTACCCCCCCCCCCCCCCCCCCCCCGCCATTTTACAGTTGATCCAAGTTGCAAAATGGAAGAGCGCGTTAGTCGAAATTATGACTAAGAGCAGACTAGTTCCCCACCCGTAAGATTTATTCCCCTCCCTCCTCCGATTCCATTGAGACTCTCCTGTCTACGAACATGTTCTACTCAAATTTTTGTTTACATACCTCTGCCTTGTACATTTTCACAAGTCCAGAGTTCACTTTATGCCAGTGGGGCACTCCACTGATGTTCCACAGCTGGTTAGAGTGCTCAGCAAACGGACCCGTTTTCACCTGGGTGGGAAAAATACAAATACCTGATTCGTCCAAGATTCCTTACACAGTTTGCTTTCTATATATTTAGATATACACTCATAAAAAGTAGCATCGTAAGTCATTAAAGGGATAATAACTCTTCGTATGAGATCTATATTTCACAATATAAAACATTGTAAATAACTCATAGAAATATAACATATTCTGTTTTACCACAAGAACATCAGTTATAGCTATTATTCTGATATCTGAGCTCGTCTTTAGACCACGTGACCTCCATTGATGGCTATACTCTGTTAAAATCTCTTAAGAGATTTTAACAAAAAACCAAACTTTTTAGAAAAAAAACAGGGACTAACTTTGAATATAAAAATGGATTCATTAACCATTGGTAAGTATGGGAAAATTGTTGTTTACTCCAGGAAAATTAATTTTTTGGCAGAAACGAAGAGTTATTATCCCTTTAACTACGTAAATACTTTTAAATATTGAAATGGTATTGTTGTCATCAGTATAAAATGCAGATGAAGAAAAAATGTTAAAGTCAGCATACAAAACAAATATAAAGTATTAATCACATAAGGATTTTTTTTTTCTTTTTAGTGGTAGCCCAATTGTGGTCTTTGGGAGACTTTGAGTGTTTCAGAACAGATGATCCTAACAGATCCTCAGACTAAATATGCCATCCCTGCAGGAGCCTTGTAATTAAACCCGGAAGCCGAGATTTAATCCCTTTAATAGAGTCTTTTCCACGAAATCGTGAGCATGCACAGTTCTTAATCACTGGATCGATCTAAATCTCTGGAATACACCCTAAGTCGTCCTTTCTTTCAAGTGGGTCTGCCATATTAAGTTTGTCCGACTTGTACTGAATGTGCTCTTTGAATTTTACACTGCAGTGAGGTTGGACTTAGGAGTAATAGCACTGGTAATTTGGAAAATGTTATGAAAAAGACATTGAGGCAACTGGTTAAGTTTTGAACAACAAACTTGTATATGAAAATCACAAAGTGCTGGGTGTTTTACATACACATGACACTAGGATAAAATGAATGAATGAATTAATAAAAGAATTAATGCAAGGAATATTTGAAAAAATACCTGGTTTATAAACTTTACACAACCTAAAAACATGTAGTCCTTAGCAAAATATTCATATACTTCTGGCTTTGGGAAAGATTTGGGGTGAATTCTTTTATGATCTGGAAAAAGAAAAAGAGAATGTTATTCTAAAACTTCAATTATAAATTTATTTAGTTTAATTCACAAAAAATTATTTTCTGACATAAAACCCTAATACTTTTTAGTACACTTCGATCACTTCTTTTAGGTGTTTTTTATTTCTTTAATTAAAACAGTGGTCTGGGAATAAAATTAATTCATCAATTTTCTAAGAAATTCAGTATGAGGAGAAAAAATGGCAAAACAGGTTAGAATTACCTAGTAACTGTGAGCTTCCCCAGAGAAAAGGTACGAACTGATAATCATCAAGGCTCCAGACGCCATGGCTGCCTGCAGGCTCCATGTTATATGTCTGTTGCATCTTCCTCATCACTTCTATATACCTAAGAGCCAAGAGCTTAATATGGATAATATTTCTTTTGAAGTTCACTTTCATCGATTTAATTTTGAATATTCAACAGCTCTTTAAAATTAAAGCAAATGGAACAAAAAATGTTATATCACAGTTCAATCTAGGGTAATTGTGTGAAAATAAATAGAAAAACTAAAGGATCAGAGANCATACACACACACACACACACACACACACACACACACACACACACACACACACACACTTCAATTCTTTGGCTTTCAATATTTTTATAAATTCATTTATGTGGTGACTTTTATCAAGGTCTCTGCTAATCAATTGAATTAATAAGGCAATGTAATTACTTATTTTTTTCATCTTTTTCCAAGAAAGTTTTGAACTGTTTTACCAATGAGGCAAGAAGAAAAGGAAAATGACAAGTGGTTAACACTAGAATTTTGACAATTCATGAAACATTGAAAGCATTAATTATTTAATGTACTTACAAGTATTGCAATTCAGAATGAATAATACAATTTTTACAATAAATTGTATTTATCTTCCACATTTTTGAAAATCTGTCTACTAAAGTTGAGTGATTGTGTGTAAAAATTTATATCAGACAGTGATAAGGACTTAACCACAAAGATATTGAGTTAATCCCCTCATTGAATTCTGATCTAGTATCCAGAATGCGAGTTGTTGAGCTGATATGGTTTTCTTGTTCTGACTGTGAAGTAGCAGTGGATGTGTTTGCTTTGGTAAGCTTATATCAATAGTCTTCAACAGTGCACCCGTAGGTATCAAGTATGTTGAACAGTGTGAGAAAGAGCCAGAGTTGCAGAGAGGAGAGTCACTTTCAGCACTCTGAAATTAAGGGTGCTTCTATGACAGTCACATGCAATGAAATTTCTAAGGAATAGATACACAACGAGTAGGGGCAGTGTATATGATATAACATTGCCAAGCATACTCCTTGCTGTCAAGTATTGTGTGTATGCCTGACTTAGGCTTCGTTCACATGGAAAGTCTATTTTCTAAAAATCTATTTTCTATTCGCGGTATCTTATGATCACGCTCTGTGCCCTGAAATTTCTCGCGGCGTAATTACTGGCAGCGCGAGCCAGTTATTTATAGTAACTTACAGTAACTGGCTCGCGCTGCCAGTAATTACGCCGCGGGACATTCAGGGCACAGACCGTGATCACAAGATATACCGCGAATAGAAAGTAGATTTTTAGAAAATAGACTTTCCATGTGAACGAAGCCTTACACTGTGACAGATGTTGAGAACAAGACATACATAATAGTGGTACTCGCATTCTTGTGTGTTTCCAAGATGCACCATGTCTGGAAATTATGTTTTCAGCATCCACAGTGGCATATAGTTTCTAGACACCATGTTCTACAACAGTAACAGGGATCATTGACTGTTGATGTTATAGTGATTTGATTTGAATTCCTGTCTCCAAGAATAGTATTACATTATTTAACATTTCTTGACTTGAAATGGATTTATAAATATTTGCCCTGGTACACATTGAACTGTGATAAGCCCACTCTTGTAATGTAAATATTTTAATAACAGTGAAAATCCATGTCATATACAAAGTGTTATTTGTATTTGTATTTACACAAAATCAGAGTTATCCTGGTGAAAAATTGATTTAAAAGCTCCCTTTTTTCTGTTAGCTAATTTCAGGTTTATTTTGCATTTGGTATTGGCTAATGGTAGCCTTGAGAATGATATTTTTTGCATATTAGTTTGGGAGAATTAAGTGATTTGATCAATATTGGTGAACACCCTACAAAATATCTTTTTAAGTGAGTCAAATCTCGTATTATTAATTTTGATCTCTTAAATATGATAAGCAATTAGGAAGTTATTTGTCCATGGAAATATCTAAAGAAAACCAATATGATATCTTTCTATTAATATTATTCACACAATGAATGGAGAAAAATCCAAGCAACTTAATAAATCCACGATCATTTATAAAACTGTGGCAGTCTTTTATGAAGCTGTCAGCTATGCTTTCATCGACCTGCTGTAAAGCATGCTCTGATGTATCCAAGTTCATTTATAAAGTGGTGGCAGCCTTTATAGAGCTGTCATGTGTTTCCGTTGACCTGCTTTAACTGTGTGCTATGCTTTGCACAATATGTCAGAAAATGATGAAGTATGGTGGCGAAAGTGCACAGAGCAGAGGGTCAACGCAGTTGAAACTCTCATGGTTTTTAATGGCAGTAATTGCTGATAGCTATGTGTACTTGAGCTAGTGATCAAAAGAAAAAATGAATGTAAAAGTAGTATATTTGTTTAATATGATGTATTTTTTCAGACTTGAGGTAACTCTTGTCTATCCCTTGGGCAATATCCAAGTATTAAGCTTCAAATATTTGTTTTTAATTAACCCAATATCTATTTACATTAACTGCTTGACAGAGGTCTATTGATCAGACTATCATTGATATGCTTCCCAGTAGAGTGATCAGACAAAATGAGGTGAAAAACAAAGATAAATACATGAAATTTAATATTGACATTGGTATTGATTAAATCCCATATGTTTCATTAAACCTTTTTTTCCAAAGCTATGATCCCCAGTGCCAAGGGAGTAAAATGAAAGCTTATCTCATTTTTGTGTTGATTAAAATATTAACTGTGCCTTAAAAGAATTTTTAGATACCCTGTTGTAGTAATTTCTATACCTAAAAAGTAAAGTATAAAGTTATGTCTAGGTTCTTATTTGCCACACACCACCACTTGTCAGTGTAGTTTACAATAGAGCACAATATGTCTGCCATATATTTTGCCCTGATTCAAACACTTGCTGTAGATGTTTTCACCTCCCTGTGGCAGATACAGCTTCATATGTTGATAGCAGTTGTTAAAATTCTTTGAAATAGAAAATGACATTTTCCCTCTATTAAAGCCATTATTAAGTCACATGGAAGATCATGGATTGAGAGTTTAAGAAAAAATAAATCAGTGAATGTTTTACAACTTACTAGTGATTGAATACTAGTATTTGTATATATATATATAGAGAGAGAGTAACCACTGATAAAAAGAGTATCTTTTCTGTCTTCAGATGGCTACTGCAACCAAAGAGACACGGGGTCTATCACCAAGTAAACATCCCCGTTTGGCCTCTCCTTTTTACCAGGATTTGATGAAAAAATACTCTCATGTCTTTGAAAAGCAACAGAGTCCAGATAGAATTAGGTCAAGGCCATCATCACGGGGACCACAGGGTGAGACTGCAGGGTCAAGGTTATTACATAGCAATGGTTCAGTTTCAGACCCTTTAAGGTCAAGGCCATCATCAAGGGGACCACAGGGTGACACAGCAGGGTCAAGGTTATCACATGATAATGAACTAATCATAAACAGTATTGGGTCCTCCTCGTCGTTAAATGGATCACAGGGTCGAGCCAGGTCAGAGAGCCAACAAAATTCTTCAAGCAATTCAAAGTCATGTCCATCAAGAATTGCTGCTGCTGCATCAATTTCTCCAAAGACCTCACCATTGACAAAACTCTCCTTAATAGGGGATAGAACATTGGCAGCTCGGCCTTCAAGTGCCTGCAGTCTTCCATATAAATCAACTGATGATGTGGCTGGCCATTCTAGTGAATATGTTGGCCAAGTTGTGCCCAGGCCAGGTAGTGCCAGCATCTTTGAGAAAAATTCGTTCAAATCTCCAGAACACTCTCCCCACCGTTCTCCACTCACTGACTCCACAAACAAACCAATATTGAACTCCCCAGAGGGTCCGCATGATCATTCAGCCATCTCGTTAAAAGAAAAATTAAGACGTAATTCTCAGACTCTTAAAGAGCTTCTTGATTCCCCATTGAAAACAAGACTAAGGAATTTATCCAAAGAAAGACCCCCAAGTAGAAAGACTGATCATGGAAATTCACAAAATTCTCAAAATTGCCAAATTAATGAAAGTGAAAATGAAATCTCATCTGAAGGAAGGACTTCCAAGTTACAGAATCTCAAAAGCAGATTGATTTCAAGAGAAGAGGGTTTACTGACTAGAAACAGTGAAGAGCCGAGAGGTCGGCCTAGGCAGAGACATGAATATAAGACAAGGTTGGCTAGCCCAGACTCTCATGATAGTGCTGTGGAAATTGATAATGGATCAGTTAATTCAAATCCATCATTAGATATTTCTCCATGTGAAAACCCATCCACAGAATCATCCGGCAAATCTGGAAAACTGTCATCCCTATCACCAGGTGGTGCTAATGGTTTGATCAAGACGGACCAGCTTGAAGATCTGCTCTTGAAACAGGCTCTACAGAATGACTTACAGAAATCAATAGCTGGGGAAGAGACAGTTGTCACTCAAAACAAAGGTTAGCTATTCTGTCAAGGTTCAAATTTTTAGTTTTTTTTTTGAGTAATTGGTATTTTATATTTTGTATATGAATGTTACAGATCTGAATGCTTTGAAACAATGAAATTTACATGATGTTTTTTAGATGTTCAGCTTAGATTCAAAATAATTTCAGTGTGTCCTGTTTCTTAAAAAGGTGCTTAGGACAAAGTTTTTCACTTTAACTTTCAGATTCAGATGCAGACTCTGGTATTGCTCAAGCCTATCAAAAGCCAAAGTTGCATTTGGTGCGAGGTGACTCTGTCTCATCAACCGAACAGGAGAGCTTGCTGTCTCCAAGACATGAATTAAGTGTGTAAGTAAAGACATATATGGCCCTGTATTTATATGTTAAATCCTATTCCATCTGTAGATGTTGAATACAGTAAGTAGAGGTTTTGCTTCAGCACAATGGAGAGCTATCTGTTTAAAAAAAGGAGAGTTACTTTAGAATTTTTTTGAGAATTATATTAATTGCAAAAGCCACAGCTGAGATTAAGTTTAGTTTGATACAGTACACATTTTGATTAGATTTGTGTGCAGCAACAAAAAAAAAAGGAAAAAAATTAATTTTAGAAATTTTCATTTATCTGTTAGGTATACCCTATCCTTAACCATGTAGAAAAATAAATGTAATCTTGAAACCTGTTTTTGAGATCAAAGTGAAATTCACCATTTTTAACTCATAAACTGGTGTCTACATGGTTATTTTTTTAATGGTTTTGAATATTCTACACCCTAGTGATTAAGTGAGAATAGAAAAAATTTCCAGGAAAATTAAACTTTTTGTCATATAAAGGTTTTCTCCTCAATTCAAGATAAATTGACAGTTGTTGTTTGTACCTAACAAACTGTTTATTTATTTATTTATCAGACTTTCTTTCATTTCTTTTCATATATCCAGCTTGTCACCCAAGATGTCTCCCGGGGTGAACATCTCCCTGGCCAAGAGTAACTTCAGGAACACACAGAAAACTTTGACCAGCCAAGGTGGCAGGTGTGGTCCTCTCAAGGCTGACCACAACATACAGCTGGTCGTGTCATCAAAACACAGGGACAGGTAGGTTATCTCAACAAGTCCTATTGTGAATTGTCTTTTCGTTAAATAGCTGGACACTCATTGACTTAGTCTTAATAGCATTTTGAACCATAATGGTGAGAAATTTGGGGAAAATTTTGATTTTTTATGGGAAACACAATGGCTTGATAAATTGAAGTTATCTAAACTTGACTCACTGGAGAATGTTGTCTTTTAGTCAGATAGCTTGGCAGTTCTTCACTAACCAGCATTTTATCTTGATTCGTTTAATGCATAAATATGATGAAAATATGGAAACGTTTTATATTTTTATGAAGTTGTTCAGTATCAGGCTTAATATATGCAGGGGTGAGCCCAGTTTTACATGATTCTTTGTCCTTCATCATCACAGTCTCCTTTATCAAAATAAAGTCCAGGTTTAGTTGTCATAATTGATTGTAGGTTAATTGTGACCTTTGTGTTCAGATAGAAAATTTTATATAGATTTACAGGAACAGGACACCATGTTCATATAATCACATTCTTTAGCTCACATATCTCTGTTCACTTGATAAGTTTAATAACGTACATTGGAAAAAGTCAAATGCTGTCATATTATTTCCATTTGATTGTTTTTCTGTTTAGTGCCATAGCAGAAGAAGCCTTGAGTGAAAAGCTGAAATGGTATCAACAAGGTGCTAGACCTAAAAACTCGACAGGTTTGTCTTTAGAATTTTCTGATCAGCGCCACCTTCAGGCAGCAGATTATGGTGATGATGAGCTTGATGACTCAGATCCAAGGTTAGGCATATCACATGATATTAGTCTTGAAACTGGAGGAGACCAGCAAACTTCCAGTGTGAGTTCCAAAGCTTCCATTCCACCTTCCCTCAATGGGTTGAGACACTCATTCACAGGCCAACAACAAGCAAGTCAGGGTAATTTCTGTGGAGAAATATCTCAAGAATTAACACTTAGTGGCAGCAATAGTTTGGACAGTTTATTACCTGCCTCAAAACGAAAAAGATCTAGATCTGCAGATCGTCCTGCCAGTAGAAACAGGGATTCCACATTTAGTTATAGCTATGACAGTCCCAAAAGTAACAGTGTAAGTGAAACTGAAGTGTCCCCAGGAGACAGAGGGAAGGATTCAGTCATGTCTGAAAAACTTCACTTATTCAATGGGCTCCCAGTGCATGATGGCCCACCCAAACCACCGCAGTACCCAGCCTTAGCTTCATCCGTGTCAGGAAAGTCAAAATCACAGTCTTATCTCCGCGAGCCACAGCCTCTAAATACAAGTCAAGGTCAGTTTAGGAAACATCACTCAGCGGGAGATTTATATGCCAAAACCAATGGACATCTAACAAATGGGCATGAGATTGATACTTATGGATGGATTGATTCCCAACAGAGGAAACTTTTTGATGACTTGATGTCAAATCCACCTGTTGCTGATGATAAACTTGAAGAGAATCCCTCACATTTGGAACATTCATTTGACGAGGAAGTTTCCTACATATCAAGTAAAGGAAAAAAGATGAAAAGTATTTTAAAAAGAAAAAAAGGCAGTTATTCTCCCTCCAATGAAGATGATGCGGAGAGCAATATTTCTAGTCAAGATGTCACAACCCAGAACCGACCTCCGTCCAGGGCTCGGAGTGAGGGTGGTCAGCGCAGCAGGGAACCAAACAAAAATAACAGACCCTCTTCAAGAGCAAGTGGAAGGCATAGCGTTAACTTTGATATGGAAAATTCCAGGGTTTATATTGATGAAAAGCCAGTTGGTAGAGACAACAAGAGGGATACCCCACAGTTTCTCAGTCAGGCTCATGATAAGGCTAGACCTGGAAGTGCACAGGCTGCCCCTTTCGGTTCTCAGGCTCAAACCACCTTTTCTCCCAGTCTTCCTCAAAACACGACTCAGGCTTATCATATGTCTAGATCTAGGACTCCAAAATTAAAATCTGCCAATAAAACTGTTACCTTCCACCTTTCTCCAGAGATGGCAGCACAGTCTGGACAGAGTCAAGAAGCTCTAGGTCCATCTCAGCCAGTTGGAGGCTTAGATATCAAGTATCTCCGGGAGTCCAGTGTAGATGATGGACAAGAAATAAAACCGCAGAACAGTCACTTCTTATCCAATGGATTCTCAGGAGAAGACCACGCAGAGAAATTATGGCTAGACCATAAAGATGGTGGTACTAATGACTCAAGGTTATTCAGTGGTAGTGTACCTGCAGACAGTGTCCATGAGAGACCTTCATCAAGAGCAGACAAACAAAATCCACCACAAAATAAAAGAGAAGGGTTATCAACAGGCAAGGATTCCAGGGCACCACATTATGATACAGTAGAATATACCTGTCCCCCACATAGTGAAAACCCCACAAAATCCTCCAGTTCTGCTGCAAGAGTGACCCCAAGTGGCCTGTCTCTGTCAACAGAGGACGATCCTTATGAGACGGTGGAGGTTATCACTGACCTTAGCAATACATCAGCAGCAGCAGAGGAGAACAAAATGAATTCTTCCTTTGGTTTAAACAGCAAGGGCCAAGTAATGAGCAAACCACCAAGAAACCGTTCCAGACCAAATAGTGCCGATATCAGTAAAGAACATCATCCAAATCCTGAAGCTCCACCACCACAACCTGAGACTGGTGATGCCAATGTCAAACAGCCTAATGGTACCACTAGTGCCATCTATGCTGTTGTTGACAAGTCAGCCAAGCTTCCAAGGAGTCGCACACCAGATAATGTGAGGAGTCGTACACCTGATCCTTTGCCTGTCAGTAACCCCTGCATTGTAGTGGGAGGAGATGATGAGATTGAAGAACTTGACACACCAACTCTTCCAAGAAGGAGATATAGGAGGTAAGTGGGAAATTCATGAGAAACTGAATAATCAGGCTAGTTATAGATGTAAGAATGAATCAGGCATGAGGTTTTTCGGACTGTCGGCAGATTTCCAAGTTTTTGGGAGCCAAAAATATCATTAGCCTAGGCCACCCCCTGGCCTCCACAATATATTCTCAGACTTTCTCACTAAATAGCAGTCTCTTCCCCAATGAATTATATGTGGCTCATGACTGTATGTCAGCCTCTCTTGTGTAAGAAGATATCATAACAGTATGCTGAATTCAATTTGATTTTTTATCAAAATGAGTAAGCAGTAACCAAAAAATTCAAACATAAATCATATTATAATAACAATAATTCTAAATAATTACTAGAACAAAACCTATATGGTAACCTTTTCTACCTAATAATTTTTAATTTATATAATTCTTAACTATGAAAAGCTAATATAATTTCATAGTTACAGTATTTTTTTAGTTGAAGTTGTCCATTATGTATTACAATATTATTGAAGTATTCTTTGTGAATTTTAGCAATCTGGAAGAGTCTAAGGAACTAAGTGGGTCAAGGTCATCTCTAATGGACCGTATGGAAGGTCTCAGGAGATCAGCAAAGAGCAAGTTTAAAGCAATAAAGAGGGCCATGAGCTTGGACAGGTAAGATCAGTTGGAAATTGTTCCTTCGTTAGAGAAATGTTACTTTTTGTGATGTATACAAAGTTTATAAAATTGGTTGATTTTGAAATGCCCTCTTCTAAGACAAAAATGCAGGTTTCAGTGATATGATTTGTCTTTTCATATTTGAGTACTCTCTTTAATCTATATTTGTTTTGTTCCTGTGTAATTTATTTGGTCATTTTACTTACTTATACTAGAATAGAGATTTAGAATCTGGGATTTGCATCCAGAATTTTGTTAAAAGTTATCAAGTTGTGCTTCTTTACCAATGCCAAACACCATGTAATCCAGTTATTTTATGATATCAATGTTGATCAAATCTGTTATTTTAAAAAATCATGCAAATTTTCTTTCTAGAATCAAATCACTTCTTAGAATTTCTGGCATCAAAGTGTAGGGATTGTTCGTGCAACTTTATTTATAAAATCTTATCAGTATTTGTATTTTTTATAATGAGTGTGTTACATAGATTGAAACATTAAAACAAGACTCATCAAACTAACATTTATTTTTCTACTTCAGGATTGATAAGAGTAGAGAGTCCACTGATTCCAAGGAACCTGGAAAGGTGAAGGTCAAGAGAGCTCCGTCACTGCAATCTCTCAGGCTGAGCTTCAGTAAGAAAAAAGAGGACAGACCCAGTAACCAAGCAGTGGATATTGAGGTTCCAGTAAAAGACAAGTAAGAACATTAATGTCCTGTATAACACCATATAGACCAAGAATTGGCTTACACTTCACAATCAGTAGAGCTAATGCTGTCCCTAAGCTTCTTGCCCTCGGTAATCTTTTTCTCACATTATTCGGCTAACAGGTTTATCTTTTGCGTCACTGTTGTGAAGTACATAAGGTTTTTTTTTTTTTTTTTGATAAAACAGCAAGACTTGCATAACGAAAGAAGACTTCATAGTATGATATTCTTGGTGTGTCCAAATTGAAAAAAAAAATTATCTCATGCTGACAGCAATATGCAGCAGAGCACTCATCTTTCATTGAAGAATATCTCTTTTCATGAGAACAGTCAGTCAGAACATCTATTAGTAAATAATAATAAAAAAAAACATTTCCAGGAAATCCAAGAAAAGACCCTCCAGTGCCCAAACTCCCAAAAAGTCTTCCCAGCACCTGCGTCGTCACTCCATCGCCTCACCGGAGGAAGTGGAGAGCCCCACACACGGGCGAGCCATAGGGCGCCTCCTGTCGGTCAACTCTAATGGGTCTCAGGTTATAGAGCTGATCAAACCACCACATGGACCCTTTGGTTTCTATATTGCCAGAGGGAATGCCAAGTTTAAGCATGGTATGCTATATTTTGATAGGATTGAATATATATGTTGTTAATTTGTTCTATGTTATGAAAAATCTGTATACTTTTTCTTTTTTTGGTAAAGGCAATTTTTTATCCTGGCAAGGGGATATGTGTTTGATCACTAATGCAGTAACTGACTGTAAATTGGTGAGGTTAAAGTAAGGAGAAAAATCAGGTTTTTACTCAGGTTTTGGTGTGCTACCTGCCATGTGTACTATTAATTTTATGATATTGTAAAGGTATTCAACTTTTTTGGGTCTTCACACTTTGAATAAAATTAGCATAGACTATTTTAGGAATGTAAAAGTATACAAATAGTGACCATTACGTCATGTCATTTACCAAACTATTTTGTCTGCAAGGGAATACATGGTTCACAGATCTAGCCCAAAGCCACAATGAATTAAGTTTATTTTCTTTGTGTTGTTCCAGGTATATTTATCTCCAGACTAAGTGACGGTTATCCTGAAAAGTTTTTTGCTGGTTTGCTTAGTGTGGGTGATGAGATTCTGGAAGTGGATACAAAACCCACCAAGGACCTTACCCTAGATGACCTCTACGATTTCATGGCCACTAAGAAGAAATTGGTTCTGAAGACATTGCCTTTGTTAGCTAGGACTGACACTTAAATATATGGGAGTGAATGACATTTCATCTACTCTTAGTGAATTCATATTAGCAAGTAAGATTCACAATCATGTCTTGTCATGAATGAAATGAGCAATATTTTCATTGCTATTGTTTATGTCAAAGAAATGAATTTCGATAAAAAAATTTCCCCAGTATCTGGTTGATTTTCTCAGCTGGTGTACTCTGGGTAGATCTTGAGATTATAACATAGGGTTGTGACTTTCACAATATTTTGATACAGTATATTCACCCACTCTTGCATTCATTATTGTTAAACAAATGCCTTATAGTGCATATCATGTTTTTTTGTCCATGTTTTTGTCAGTGTTGTTTTTATTAAGGGACCAAATATTAAGCACAGTTTGCCATTCCACAGGTTTGTAGCTTATGCTAATAAGGGCAGTTTAGTTGTTTTCTCCTGCCTGATATTTAATGTTATATTTTACCAAGCCAGTTGGCTTTGTAAATTGATATTATTGCTTTTTTAAGATTTGCCAATAACTGACAAGGAAAACTATTAAAAGACCTATTTTGTCTCCTAGTTAATATTGAGGCATATTCCAAGGGTACAACTATAAAAGTTTTTTGAAAAAAGACAAATGTCGCCATTCTTTAGATTGATGATGTTGGTACAATTTATGCACTGCTTTCCGTCCTGACTTTATACTCTTTGCACAGATCTATGCATTTCTCACTGTTAAGGATTTTGTTTTAAATTTTGTATAAATACAGTTGTTTACATGATCACCGTCCTATTTGTTCTATTTCTAGCACAAATATATTCAGTAGTGTTACTAGTGTGCATGTATTTTTATACAAGTGTTTTAATATATATATTGCTGTTAGTTTTATCACTTTATTCCACTGCCCATATTGTGTCAGCCTAATGTTGATGTTAACTATTAGTTATACTTGAACAGTGTAGGCAGATCTTCGGGGGAAGGGGGGGAGATTTGTTTATTTATTGTTATTTTTAAAAATAATTATTATTATTTAGTTTTGATTATTTATTGCTTTGCTTGAATCAGTGTAATGCTTTGAGGCTATTTTATTGCCATCCCATATTTTGGACTGTTTATTAATCCTTTCTGTGGATTTCAAATACTTTTTTCAGTAGGTTGTGATTTTTTGTTGCTCTTTTCACTGGGTCCAAAGGTTTGAAATGTCACATATCACTTAAAAAACATTTCTTTTTTGATTTCTTTAAATGATTATTGTTGATTCTTCAGCTTGTTTGTACATTAAAGAAAAGAAGCAGTTCAGAGAGACATGTGCATGCTTCTCTAGATCTGCCCTTGCACAATACTTATTGAACCAAAGATCACAAAGTGCAAGTAACTGTATTACAATTCTGTCATATTTCTGTCCAGATTTTATATTTATGTCACTTTACTGGACTACTGTACAGTATCTAATTTAAAGAGTTTTATTATTATTTATTTGTTAGTTTGTTCACTTATTTATTTATTTATTCATTGTTTATTTAGTGGGCATGCAGGGAATAATTTTAGCTTTTCTTTTGTGAATAGAAAATATGTGCTTTTAGAAATCACGTTAATTTCATGCAGAGCTTCCAGCCCTATCTGTTGCATTTAATATATTTGTAATATATATATCGTATTTTTAGATAATTTACACGCTTAATAGTATTTTTATAGCCATTGTTGTGAGTTACAGTTGTGTCATTAGCTTTTTATGTCACAGTGTGCTTTTTCATATATTTCAAGAATTATTACTGCATTTCACAACAGATTTATGTGGCCTGTTGTCAAATTGTATCTCAACTTGTGGGTTTTATTTTGTATGCATGCTTAATTTCTTGAACATTGTCATCATTCACCATCCGGTCACAGTCTTGTCCTCCAGTGCAAATTGATTGCCGTCCCAGAATTTCGTCTATTTGTAAATGCCTATTGTGAATTTGTAAAGGCCTTATGGGAGGTTTTGATTTTATGTTACTCTTATTACTGGGTCCAATGTTTCAGAAAGTCACATACTACATGAAACCTCTCCAGAAAAATTCACCCTTTTCTTTTCTTGTTTAATATTCTGTATCTGTGGTCTTGGTTACCACTAATATGTTATACGNTGTAAAGGCCTTATGGGAGGTTTTGATTTTATGTTACTCTTATTACTGGGTCCAATGTTTCAGAAAGTCACATACTACATGAAACCTCTCCAGAAAAATTCACCCTTTTCTTTTCTTGTTTAATATTCTGTATCTGTGGTCTTGGTTACCACTAATATGTTATACATGACCAATGCAATTTCAATAATGCATCTGTTATAGTCATTAAAATGCTACTTTTGTAGCCAGTAGATGAAATGTTAGCTTTACTTATATGATTAGGTTTATAGCAAAGAGATTTAATCAAATAGATCATTTATGCGTAGGAGACATATATTTTTAATGTTTAAGTTATAAAGTACTTTCTCATAAATAGATGATTCCACTGTAAGCCTTCACTTAGTTGTTTAAACATTGTTTATTTTCATATACTGATATATAATATAGATTGTGTATTAATTTATAGATTCTTGTACATAAAAGCTTACAATGAAAACATATACAGTGTAGTGAGATAACAATTTCTTGCATTACAATAGAGAAAGAAATAAGATACCAGTTGTACAAAAAATATATGTAATCTGTAAACACTCAATGAAATATTTACATCTGTACATTTAATATTTAGTTCAATGTGTCAGTAATAAGAGTGACTGATCTGTTTCAATAAACGTGCATATCCACATTTCTAAAAACAAATAAGTTCTTATATTTCAAATAAGTCCTACACCGCGGTCGCCAATTTACAGTGTATGTACATCCAATCAAGAGGAAAGTTGTACTTAAAGAAATGATTAAACGATTCATTATTGTGTGGAGTTGGCTTAAAAGCCAAAGTAACCATGACATTTTCAGTTTGCTCAGAACATTTTATAAATGCATTATTATTTTTTTACATCCAAAATTACTGACTCTCAACAAAAAGTATTTGCACAATATTATTCATTAAAAATAAGAGACCTATTACTTTATAAATGTCGCTCTTCCATACGTGAGGTATTCAGTGTTCTTCGTCGTTCTTAGGTTTTAAACTATATGTTTTAAGTTTTTCGTTGCCGTAACTTCATGAATGTATTAATAACATGATCGTTAATTTCAAAAATTAAAGTATCGATAAAACGTTCAACGTCAAATTGGTGGCATTAACACTGTTATATGTAATTGGTCTCCGTTGTCTTTTCTCTCTCAATGCCTCCCTTATTACACCGAAAACTTGATGGTCTACTGCTCCGCGAATCCTTTGACACAGTTTCTGGCGTCTCGTGCTTATTCATAAATATGGCAATTCGCTTTCTGAGAAGCCTCCAGACTCTTCTGGTGCAGACAAACGCAACGAAGATGAAGACACCTTGAAGTGTGTTCAAGATTATAAACACATACCAGAGTTCTCTAAGCTTCGTTGCCATGGCAATGAAGGCCATTACCCACGTTATCCCCACAATGGTGGACAGCTTTGCGTACAGCAACAAGCAGCGCTTGTTCGTCGACTTTTCAACCATGCTGGCCATGCTTGCGGCTTTGGTAGCCCGAAGGATGTTCTGCACGGCCATGCTGAAAAACACCGCATTTGCAATCAGGAGCAACCCCACTGGGGCCACAAAGTAGATTATGAGCCCCAACCTTTGAGTTATCCAACATATATCATGGTCGCCGAACCCGGGTTGGAAGTCTTCTGGCACAGGCAGAAAGTCCAAAGTGAACGCTGTCAGGACTATGGGGAGTGGCGCCGACCACGCATAAAAGACATACCGTGGATAACGCGCGTTTGACACGGCTTGGATGGTGGGCCGCGAAAAGGTGCGGTACACATCAAAAGACATGACGTTCATCCAGAAGAACGCCACCAAAAAGGCGTAGTGCATCCCCACAGCCACCAGTGTGCAAAGAGCGTTCACACCACCAGCGGCCGGGCCCAAGAGGAACAGAAGCTGCGCCGTGAAGAGAGCTCCTGAAAGGTTCATCAGAAGTTTGCCTGGGACGTTCCGGAGAGTAGGCAGGGTGATATAGACAGCCAGAAGTGCGGCAAGACAAACGAGGGACATGATGCTACCGATTTCAGAGAGTATTTGTTGAGGCTTGGAAAACGAGAACACCATTCTTCGGTCCATGTCGCTGAGGGCGGGGTACCGAACGGAACGTTCCCAGCACAGCTCTACAGTGTTGTCTTCTAGAAGATTGAACCTGCCCCTTGGGATTACCTCATCCGTTTTGTTTAAATAGACAGAACCATCGGCCATAATCGTAAAATCTGTGTGGTTGTAGCAATTAGAAACGTTGCGATATATTTCAGTCACTGACTCGTTTTTTAGTTTATCTGTCAAGTTCGAAATCTGAACCTCAGAAACTTGCATCACGAAACCGAAGGAGTCCACTGTATCTGCAGTTACCCCAGATTGATCTTTCTTTACACATTTACCCTGTGTGTCCACATAGTGGCCGTCGGCGCATATCAGCTGTCTGCACGTCTCGGTGACCACGTCAAACACCTGTCCTGGAAGGCAGTTAGCGAAGTCGAACACTTTCTCTGTGCTCCCTTTCTTTACAAACCGCATAGCGTTAGGATCGAAGAGGATTGAGAAGGAATAGACGTTAGCGCCAAAAACTTTGGCTTCGGTGGTCGTGCTTGGTACGAGGGCAGGGATGGAAGTAATGTTTCCGTCTCCTTGCCCGTTACATCTGGCGCATGCCATGTCTTTGAAGACTTCCCCAGTTTCTCTACTGTATACTAAAGACACATATGGCGTGGTTTCGCATTGAGCGCGATACTCGGAGGCATGCTCGCAGCACTTTCCGATATATGGAACACAGTGTTTGGAGTTCATGGTGACATTTGGAGGACGACTGTACACAGGCCGGCATTTCTCAAGTGTTTCTGATAGCTTTTCTTCCGCTTTCACCGGACCCGCGTGCAGGGCTGTTATACTCAGTACCTGTCCGGAGGCGTGAGGGTCCTGGCACGTGAACTGCACTGTCCAGTAGACCACGTCCTTTTCACCGTGACAGATACTACAGTAGATGTTTCTGTATAGCAAACCGGTGCTGTTTCCAATAACCGGGATGTACTGCATCTGGTCCGTCTCCGGTCCTCCTCGGTAGGCTGGGACATGTTCGCATTGCGTTTTCGTTTGAATAGAACTATTCCAACTGTGCGGGCAACTGTTGATGAAGTACCATGGGGTATTTTCCTCTTGGTTCTCAATCGCCATGCACTGGGCGTGATCAGCGACTCGGGCCTTCAAGTTCGAAAATGTATGTGAATTATTCCTATTCACAAAGTCTACACAGCAATCGCCGTAGAGGAAACAAATGTCCCTGCAGGAGCAGAGTTCAATGTTGCCATCGGTGCGGTTCGAACAGTGCCTGTAGCCAGTGAGGTTAGCATTGGAGTCGTTGGTATTCGATGGAAGGATTGTAAACGTTTGGCAACACAGCACAGCTGAAGCTAAGATAAGAAAACAGTAGATAGCCTCACCTTTCGCTGCCATATATAATTTTTTAGTTCTGTCAGATGAAACTATGTCGAGAAGTCCGCTTGATCTATGCAAATAACTAAGTTATAAAGTGCACAGTTCCGGGTGAAAGCTGCTTCGTTGCTTTGGTTAAATTTAAATCGTCATCTACCTTAAGAGCTATGTCCACTTTATCAAAGTTTAAAGGTAAGATTCCGCCCTTGCTATATGGTACCGTAGAATGAAGGTTTGTCTTGAAAACGTATCCACTAACTGGTGGTAAATGTCGCCAGGCGCATCTTTTAAGATACGACCTAAGTTACCTAAAGCCTTGGTATTAAGCGCGTTTGTAAAATAACTATCATTTCCTTAACTACATTCAAGACAGAAAATGAATGTAGAAAAACTATTAGTTCCTTTTTCAGACTAAAGGGTGTGTCTTGTTATGATAGCTTGCCATGGTTTTAAATCTTTAGTGAAATCCCCTGCTTCTTGTGGAAAAAAGATTATCCAAGAGCCTTGTGCAAAGGGTAGGAAAATAGTATTGGGAAATGTCTATACCTTCATTTAAGTAAATGCTGTCATTTATAACGAAATTCCTTTTGATAGGAATTTAAGACCCAGGTAATCGTAATGCCTGACATCCGCAATCTTAATTGACACCGTGGTTTTAGATGGTAACCTCAATTCTGATAAATATGCCACGAAGCCATCAGTAACGGAATAACGGAATGACATTTTTCTACATTTATGAGCTGATTAAGTTAATGATTGGATAAAGTAGCGAGGTAGTTGGGGAACATACAGCACGTAGAACATCTACTCGAAACTCCCACGTTGATTAGCGGCGGCATTGGTGGCAGTGGTATTGCTTTTTGCTTTCTTGTCTTAGATCACGTATTTCCTTCTTGTATTAACTGACATGTAACTCCACCCCCACGGACTGTTCACTTAAACACACACCAGGAAACGGATATCTACCCATCCCCTCTACGTGGGTTTTCTGAAGAATTTACTTGGACTACATCTTGGTCTATTGGTCTACCGACAGCAGATTTATAGTTGTTCGCAATGCGCAATTTCCCAATTTTGAAAATCCTCTTCTCATCATTTTTGGGGAGTGGGCTTTTTTCAAAGTAATAGATCAAAATCAGTTGCTGTTCTTGGGTGGATGACAATGATGGCAAACTCAAGTAAATTTGCTGGAAGAAAAGACAGACAATATCAGCAAATTTACGAGGGTTTATTCATAAGTGATATTGATATTTCATTTTGTTGTTTTATCTCTGCATTTTTTTGTGAGTGTTATATTGTATCTGTTAATTCCCAGTGAATGAGCACAGGTTGATTTTCCCTTACCAAGCCGGTATACCCTTTATCCAAAACCGTTACATTCTATAATCTCTACCCCAATTAAAACTCATAATGGTTCCAAAACTTGAAACGTAGAGCACAAAATGGATTAATGTTTGTAATTGTGTGAATGGTTTTCGAAAATTCGTACCTTGGTGATTTAAAGGAAATGTTGAAAACTTCAGAAATACAAATTTCTTCTTGGGGTTGTGAAATGGGTTATAAAGGTCTTACTCTGACTGTATGTCTTTTTAAAGCTTCTTTCTTGTAAGATACATCTTTCTCGCCGGAACTATTGATGTCATTCGGCCACAAGGGTTGATAGACAATTTTTTTCAAGAGATAGATGACATCGCAGGTGACGTGTGCAAAAATGCATTTCCAGGAGGCATAATACGGAGGATTCCATTTCATTGATTGATTACGCCCTCCCATTAGCAATGCCAGAAGACTTAAACAAATGCAGTCCCTGATTAATTAGGGTTTAACAGAAACGAGAATTTATCCGCTTAAATCATTTATAGGTTATTTTTCCTAACTTCCTTGATATGATAATCTGTCTTTTCCATGAAAGTGGAAGGTAGAAGGTACCGGGTACGTGTCATATTACAAGTAGCTGGAAAGTTTTCTTTCTGTATACTTTTGTGATTTTAAATATTCTACGAAAACGAACAATGACATTTTGCTATATGTTATGTTCTAGAATGAATTTGAATTATACGAAGATTCGTGTGACAGTTTTTAGCCTACTTTTTGGACTACCAAATACCATATGATGTCAAAAATGTTAAAGGAGCATACTGTCTAAAACCCATCATTGGAGGGGGGACAAAAACTTGTAATTTGGCATCGGGATTTAAAGGAGGTATGCAAACTATAGGCGAAAAATATTAATTGTTTATGCAAGAAGGTAATGATTTTTAACGATCATCTGACCTCACCTTAACCTTATCCATTATTTATTCTAAAGATGCATAAAAGCAAAGGCTGGGTTTTTATTGTTCAGTTAAAACAAGTATCTCTTTATTTCAAACTTGAAATTAACGCATACGTTTTAGGAATTAGTAAGAATTATATCACTATCCCCCCTCTCAAAAGGTGAATGCGCTGGCATGTGCGCGTGCACACACACACACACACACACACATACATACATTATAATTTCCTTCAAGTTGTAATACCTAAATATTTTGGGACGCAGTACAATTCCGTTTTAATATCTTATTTTGTACAAAAATTACGTGTACATCGTGTGAATAAAAATACGACCCGAAAGTTTGAGTGTAGGATTTTAAAATTATCTTACATGGTTTTTGTTAGCTTTAGCGCCATATTATGTCCAACATGTTGAATTTTTGAGTCGGTCGCTTTCATAGAAAATGCTAAAATAAAATCATTGCCTAAAACTACTACAATGCCAAAATCGAAAAGTACAGTAAGTGCTGCAATGTGATGACACCTGTCAATCACCTGCCACACAACGCGTGCACGTGACAGCTGATTGACAGGTGCCCTCGTCGTTCAGGTGCACTTGAATGAATTTCGGGTAAACAGTAGGCGCAGGTGGCTAAAAACAATGAGATATTCCTCAACAAAATAGGATGATATGATCCGCTGCTAAAATGCAGTGAATGGTCGACCTTGGACTGTCAGTGCACCAGAGGAATTTGAATTTGTCGACGAAATTGATAGAATTTCTGAAGGAACATCTAGACAAACACACCGACAAAGCACGAAGGATCTTGACAAAAAGTTAGCTGCGATCTGTCCAAAACAGGAATCAAAAATCATTTCAAGGCGGTCAAACAGACGAAAATATCTCTTCACGCTGCCTCTGAAAAAAAATGTCAATTTGCAGTTAATATATATTTAAACGACCGGTACTTAGAGTATGTTAAGCGCAGAGTGCTCAGGGAAAGGATTTTACTCTAAAATTACGCTTGTTAAACAGACTGATGTTGTATTGGGTAGACTAGGAGAAAACTGGAACTGTCATTTTCTAGACTTTATTGTGACGTGAGACTTCAAAATAAAAAAAAATTCAGGTTACCTGGAAAACAGATATTTATTTCCTACAAACATCGGGACATAAGTAAATGTATCAGTTGCATGGAGCCATGACAATATATCGTCTACATGTACCACATCTGGGTCTCGCTCGCATAGGAAGTGAAGAGGAGGTGAAGAGAAAAAATTCACCGTACGCGAGTTAAAGACCGTACTTTGGATTGTTGGTCCGAAATGTCCTATAAACTGTATACAAGTGTCATTGTTGGTGCATTTACAATTTTCAGAAAAGATCACAAAAATATGAAGTTACAGTTTCACGAAGGAAATTAGTGAAAAAAGAAGATCGGATGTCGACATGACTTGATGATTATATACAGATTAACACATAATAAATAAAATAGGGAAGGGTTTACAAGAAATTTATTTTGGTGTTCAATATTTTTAAGTGATCTGGTAAAATTTCATTCACCAAGAATACACACTTATTACTAATACGTTATGAGAAGTATATAGCTTTTGCAGTAAGAATAATGAATGAGAATAACAGTTCAAACATTTTTTCAAAGGTAACACATGTACCGGGTACATGACAGTAGTATTTGCAGTTGTTCTTGTGATTATAATTTCACAATTCCTATGATTTGGAAAAACGTCTAAGTAGTATTTCTATCGAAGGGATCTCGACAATGTACGACTCAACAAAATGACAATAAAGAAGAGCATAGTAGTATAAGGAATTACATTTTTACTATTATGATTATTGTAACAAGACAGAATAAGCTGAAACGTTCTTTTCTTAAATCACTTGAATACATCACAACAAAACTAACAACAATTACTTTTGCGTCCTTTCTAAAAATAAGTTTAAATGAATATTCCTTTTACTTGACAGTTTTTGGTGCAATACACATCACCTATTTTGGCAACTTGGTTATTTCAATTGGCAAGACATCTACTTCTCGCTACTTAAAAATAATACTTAAATACTAAAATGGCGCCTTCATCATTTGCGAGCAAAAATTAAATAGTCTCCTTTTAAGCTGTCTCCCTCTCTCCCTCCCTGCCTTCCTCCTTGACACCTGTTTGAATAATTCTGAGAGATACAGGCAATGGTGACATTTGTACAGTGGGTTCAAAATTGTTTTATTTAATGTTCAACAGGCAGCACCTCTTGCCGTCAAAATAATCGCGTCACCTAGCGGTGGACTAAGAAGTGTCTGTCATGCTTGACCCCTTGAGGTCAGCTAGGGTCACTGCAGGTGTGTTGTGGACAGTCGTGCAAACAAAGGACATCAATGTCCAGAAAGATTTTTTTCGCGTATAACGAAATAAATCTGACCAATATGATTGATGTGGATGACGAAGACAAATGAAAAAAAAAATATGTAGAGAATATATCGCGGCGTTTTTTTTTATGATTTTTCTTACAGCGTGACATTTATCCACCCTCTACCAGGCCCGCAAATATTACTATGTGGAAATTTTGGCTGAGGCACAGTACAGAGAATGACCGTTAATTTAAACAGTAGGCTACAATTTAACCAGTACAGAGAATAACCCTTAATTAATTCTGTGAAAATCTGGTGAAAAATTCTGTGGCCCTGGTAGAGGGTAGCGTGCATAAACTTTGCAATATTATTTGACCTGAAAGAATTTAAATCATATAATGTGTGATATAGGACCAATTTTGAATTTCAATGAAAACTGAGCACTATGAGCCTTAGTTTAATAGAGATGTCTTTATTCGTTTATTTATTTTTGATTATTTCTAATATTAAGACTTATGAAATTAAAACCCATATACAAATGTGCAGTGAATAGCCCACCGACCAAATACGATATGTTTTTTTATATCAAAAATCGCTGCGTTCATTTACTCATCAATCTTAAAAATACTCCACCTTGTCACTCTCAACAAAGAACAGGTGACAGATCTTCGTCAAGGTTCTTTGTCACATAAATAACGATGTAATCACAGATGCAGTTGTGGTTACCCACACGCATTTATCCGGTTCCTAATATGAAATAGTAAATTTTAATCTTAAAGAGTGCACACATTTTCAAGATACACAGTGCATGTCTTTTAATATGCCGATATGTCAGCCGGTTAAAGAAATAAAACGCAGGGCCTACCATTTGAATAAACTATAGTAGTATAGTTATATGTATATACGGGGTAGGATTATTTTAATACCGTAGGAAACAAACTAAATCTACATGTAGGTACTCGTGAAAGGTGCGCGACAATTTCAAGATAATTATATAGGTCACCTGGCCAGCTAACAATAAATGCTTAATGTTCTGTGAATAAAACCAGTCCGGACAAGTCGGTGAACATGCAGGTTAAGTGGCGTTCAAAGCTGGCCTCTACCGGATATATACATGTATTGATATGTTCCACAGCTATATTCAAACAAACAGACCATGCTAGATACTGACAGCGTAAAGGTATATTGATTTGGCTATATGCCTGCATAAATGAACGACAGTTAAGGTGAACGTGGGTACATTTCGTCTTCACAGGTGCTCAGGGATTAAAGAAGTTACGTTCCGCAAACACAGTAAGATAAGACTGCGTTACCTCTTACTCCTTCGCGTTGTATTTACACGTGTTCCTGACCAAGAGGTCACGGCACACTTTTTAGAAAAAGCATCGACAAGGGACAAAAGAAAAGTAAACCTTTCTTCACAATCAATAGCGAACAACCTTTTGAAATCGTGCATATAAACTAATATAAACACTGGGCTTGTAACCGCCAAAGCTGTTAGTCACACGTCACAGTCTAATAATAGACCAACGACAAAAGTTTCATTTCAGAGTTTAGATCTTTCAAAATGCTTACTGAACGTTGGAGACGGTTCAAAGAGAAGAAGGCAAGAGACTGAAGAAATGTATGAGACTTGGCTGTGGTACTCTTAATTGTACTAATATCAACACATACAAGCAGCAACCCTGTGATTTAAGATATACAACGTCGTTTTTAGTGCTTATGTAGGACGCTTCCTCGGATATCACAAATGTATCGCAATAAAATTCCCGGGCATATATACGTGTATGTCCTAGCAGGACTCTGCGTTTTCTATGGAACAGCTACAGCCGAACACGTCGTCCCTCCCTTAATGGCGTTTGTCTGTGGTATGGGCAACGTGACACTGTCTTGCGACCAGCCAAAGGACCATGTAGTGTCTCTGGAGTCGGCAGGCTATGGACAGGATAAATCTTATCCTTGTGAAACATGTAATGGGCTGAATACATCAGCGCCCTCTGGCCCATGTTCACAACACTGCATGAACCACACGGACCTGACAGAGAGTGCGGTGTGGATGACCTGTTTACAAAAACCGGTCTGTGTGCTCAGCTTCAAGGACATATTTTCTACCACCACCTTAAATCCTTGTGGGTCTCTAGGGGGGCAGAATTACCTGAAAGTGGTCTATTCGTGCATCAAACCTGAACCCCCAGGTGAGTTTTTCATACTCATGATATGGTGCGTTGTTAACACGTACTTCCATGGTTGTTATAATGTTTTTCTCAACGGTTCACGAACTTGTGATTAGCCCTTAAATGGCTAGACTGTATCACTCACAATCATCATTTTTTTATATGGCAGATAAAATACATTCATAATAATTGATAAAAGCTAACTAACGTTTTGTATGATTTGTCCTCCATTTAGTTTTTTCAAAATGCAAGTCAATATATTATGTTTTTATAGATTTTGATATATATTTTACATATGCATTTATGCACTTTTGTCAATGAGGACGTAGTAAATAAGGTATTTCAATCAATATATAATACTTGTGCGTGACTGATCTGACAGATATAATTATTATCGCATGCCAAAATTTGCTCTTTTCATCATTAAAGCTGCCATCGTCTCCAGTGCCGCCTTGGCTGTGACCATCGGTCCCATTGTGGCAATTGCAGTTGCGGGTATCGCTATCGTCCTTGTTGCTTTTCTTTTCTACCACAAACGACGGAAGGCTGCAGGAAAACCTCGCCAGGAAAGAGGCCCAGCAGCAGTCGCTCTAAATCCTTCCCCAACCGCTGATGGGTCGCCAGAAAGAGTCACCTCACCTGAGGAGCCACTGAAGCCTTATGACCCCGAAAACATTCCGTACGTTGATGACAGTGATGGTCAAATAGATGCCTGACTTCCATGGCCTGGGTAGTTGTATTCTATTGTGTGAGGGTTTGGTGATGGTGGTCGCCTAATGACGGGAGTTGGAACTGTTACCGGTCTTAAATAGCGCTTGTCTGAATGCATCTTTTGAAAGGATGCATCACGAACGTATGATTTTGAATGAAAAAAAAAATGTTCAGAGGTTGACTGATGAATGGTATACAAAGTGTCGACTTAGTGCAGCATTACAGAATCAAGAGAATAGGTGTCAAGTGACAGGGCGCTAGAAGGGGCACGTACAAGATGACATAAAACACGTTTTTTTTATTCCCAGAACAAATGATTTGGATCTGTGTTACAGTAGCGTTCTAGCTATACCCGTATGCAAGTGACGTGCTGTCTTTATGTTTGACAATGCACTTCCATTTTGTTGATAACCGATAATATAAGTTTTTTCCTTTTTTTCTATTTTATTAAATAACATATTTACCCTCTTATGGATATAAATCACTATGTAGGATCATATCTTAGAGAGCCTCTTTTATTGTTTTAATTAGATTTGTATTTGGGATACAGTATAAGCCGTCTTTTACAGGATATTTTCATGGTGATAATTTAAAACGCACTTAAAATTTGAGAAAATGAAAAGGAGAAAAAGGAACGTTGAAAGGAATACACCTGTAATAAAAACACGGTTACATGTATAACAAATACTTGTCGATTTATTGCATTCTGTTTTTAAGAGAGGAATCTTAAAAAATATTTTTCAATGTATACATTGTGACAGAACGGATAGGAATGAATTGTTATCAACTCCTGTTTTTTTTCTTTTGATGGCAAGATTGGACCATTTACAACGACTTGGGAAATCAGTATTTACAATTTTTTCTCACAGTAAAAATATTCAGACGGTTTGTATAAAGTTAATACCAGTGAGCACATTTTAAGTGTATACCCCTTTTCTATAATAAATTTGTAAAGTATTTTTAAGAAGAAAAACATATTTTAAAAACATTTAATTGAAGTTTAGGACAGAAGTGACCTGTATATTTTGAAGCAACTTTTTTATTGTCAATAAAGATCGTACGACAATCATCATGGTGGCATTCTTTATTTAGAAAAAATAAAGTTATAGAAGGCAATTAATGTTATATGCATAGAAACTACACAGATGTACATTCTTGTTTATAATACAGATATATAAGTTGTAAAAGAAATAAAAACATCCGCCTACATCTCTGTGTACTAAAATGTAAAATACTTTCAGCTTTTAAATACAAAGCACCAACTAGGTATCACAATGGCTAGTATACAAAATACTGTACATAATTACCTCCGCCAAGGAGGTTATGTTTTCACCCCTGTTTGTTTGTCTGTTTGTTTCTCTGTTTGTCTGTCTGTCATCAACATAACTGAAAAAGTTACGGACCGCTTTTGATAAAATTTTCAGGAACGGTCAGAGATGGGCCAAGGAACAGATGATTAGTTTTTGGTGGTGATCCGGATCAATAATCAAACATCTCGAAAATTTAGGGGTGAAACGGCATTGGATGGAGACTTTGCTGCCTTGGCGGAGGTCTGCCCTCTTTGAGTGCTTTTTTAGTCATTAGTAATATGGCCTACGCTATAACGTGTGGCACGAAAGACAATAGCATGATATCACAAATTGGACGGAGAAATTTCCCTTAAATTACAGATAAGAATATCTAAAAAAAGATGAGCATTCAACTGCATAGTGTCTGTTTTTACTATGAGCATATTGTACAGTCCTTCAAAACTGGTATTAAAATTAAAACATTCCAAATCTCTAGAATTGTAATATGTTAAAAACATCGGCTCAGCAAGGTGCTCAAACCGAAAGCATCAATACTTTAGAAAATCTTCCTAGACGTCTTGACTTCTCCGACTATTGGCTTGGCCTGGTTACTCATCCTTTCCAATTCCTGGTCTGCAACTCTTGTGATAGATTCACGTATCACCCCCTTGCACTGGAATATTAAAAAAGATCCTAAAATGAAGTTTTAACTAACATATCCCCAACTCACCGTCTTACGACTTAAATGGAGAACATACTGAGAGTTAACATTGTTCTTAATTAGACTGCAGAAACAAAACGATATCCACTTTGTTAAATAAAGGTTTGATGTTTTTACTAGCAGTAGCAGTAGTAGTAGTAGTAGTATTTATTTCAGAGAAAATATACAATTTGAAACACTAATTATAATATGCGAGCGGAGTAATTTCTTTTTAGCGTAGTGGATGCTGGTTAAATGACTTTATTTACACTACACAGCTGTAATAAACACTTAAAATGTAATAAACTGTAAGAAACAATCAGAATATATCACTTGAAGACAAAAATGGTGATTTAACTAATTTCTAACGAGACCTAGTCTATTTACATATTTCAGATTAAAAAAAAAAAAACAATTTCATTTCTGTCAAATTCACATCCGGCATGAATTTTCATGTCACTTACCCAGGCAAAGAATGTTGCAATCATGACGCTCACTTCCTTCAGTTTCTCCAGCTCGAAGCCTTCCAGGAGTTTCTTGGCGTTCAGGGCAGTGTCGATGGTCAGGTTGGTCACGTCGAACTGTTTGATCTTCTCTTTAACATGCTCAGCGAGCAGCGCACGAACCTTCTGCCAGCTCTGGAATTTCGAGAAAGATTTTATTTTTAAAAAAATAAAAAATAATTGTATTTTGGGTAAAAGACTTGCCCTATCCCTTATCAAAGACAACCTGGGATTTACTCATCTAGGTTTTAGACAGACATACTGAGCTAAACGCGGGGTAAATTGCTATATTTGCTATATTTACCCTGGGACGAATCCCACTCCCACCCTTCAGTAGGACGATTTCGCCGACTTGTAATTTTTAATGGAATCACGAATTTCAAATTTACTCAACTGCGTCTTTTGTAACTTGGTTGACACACAGCCCTAAATATGTTACACAGTTTTTGTCTAGCTTTCCATTTTACCTGGAGTTCTTTTTCATCATGTCCCAGTAGCATGAAGGTAGCTATCATGATTTGATGGATAGTATTGGACGGATGGTTGTACGCCTTTATCTCCGCGATGGTCTTCTGGTTCAGCTTGTCCACCTGTAAATATGTTATTACTGTCCTTTATCAAAAGTTACATTTGAAGTCGAATAAAAATGGATCAAAACAGTGGTAATAATAGAATCGACATATATCGGCATAATTAAATGCAAAAATTCGATTCGATTTCGATTTCATCAATAATTTGCTATTATTAAACGTCTCTTCAAGATTTAAAAAAAAAAAACTAAACTAACCAGATGACACGTGGAAAAAATGCAGAGCGTGTACGAAAACAGATCTATCTTTCATGAACGACCTCGTCTTCAACAATTTAGTCAAACTTGAGCCAATACAACAAGAAGCAAAACATTTGAAGGAATGCCCTTACTTCTTTCTTTAGTAGATCGAGGTTGGTCAGCTCTTCAAATATCCTTGTCCCCAACTCGAGTAGTTTGTCCATCTCGTGATTTAGGTTGTTCACGGCGCCTTGTGAAAGAGCTTTCTCCAGGTCGTCAAGATGGCGTCTCTTCATGGCACTGACAAGGTCTGAAACATTTATGGAACACAATTGCTGTAGTTTAAACTAATTTTGTATTAATCAACAAGAATTTTCTCTTCATTCGATGAAACTGAAAACAATAAAGAAGACAAAACATATTTTCCTGCTTTCATTCACTTTTCATTTGGACTGATAAATTCCCGAGTTCTTTTGTTTTTAAAATATGATGTAAACATGTATAGTACTATAATGTTTACAAAGGTTCAACCAAGGACGTTTTTGACCATCTTAACGCATTCAAAGTCAATGCAAAACTCCATATTACCTATGCTCTCCCAGGTTTTAACTTACCTTCTTTTGCCTTGTGGAAGTTAAGAAGGTCGGTAGCCTTTTGTGCATAGTCTTCGGGGTCTTGGACATCGTTATTCTTATATTCCTCAATAGCGTCTCCAAGTTCTTTAATTCGAATTGGATCTCGTCCCATTTCTTGCTTCAAAGTGCGGCGGAGGAGCTGGTGGTACTCGGCTGGGAATTTTGAATAATAATAATAATAATAATAATAATAATAACAACAACAACAACAATAATAATAATTTGCCAGCCCTCTACACTAATTGGCAAAATAGAACACAAGGAGAGTTGAAATCAAACAGAATACAACAGACGCATAAAATATATATACTACATTTCTGATCAGTTATATCACTGAGGTTTGAATACAAAATCCTGGTATTATGTACACGTTTGATGATTACCAAATGTGACAGGTGAAATAAAGAACGGGTTCACTTTCAAGGCAAAGAAAACTGAAATGTTGGCGGTAACTCTGCACTAAAACGGACTTGGCGTGCGTTTCCTTATTTACGTCCTCATTACGACCAATGTCTATTTCAAATTACCCATTCGTTGGAAGCACTATATGCAGATCGATTTTTAGATTGAAAAAAGAATAGCGACTACTTCAATGGCATATCTCCTAAAAAGGCCTTTATGCACTTCCCCGAAGATTGACGCCCTTTATTGCCAAATCAACACCGATTTACTGCTAATTAATCATTATACCAGCTAGATCTATATTTTGACAGATGTCTAGTCGTATGTGAAACTCTAATATTCAAAAACAGGCATTTCACGTGTATTTCTAAAATGAAAACGATAACTATATGTCTGTGGCTTTAACTGGTACAAAATGTGCATTTATAGTTAACAATTCTTTTCTCCATCAATCACGGATAGTAGATATTGTTATATTGTACATGTATAAAATACCTCGCTTCCTCTCCTCTTCATCTGCCGCATCCTCCACGAAATCTGGCTCATCCTTATTATAAAGAAATATAAAAATGTATATTAAAAACAAGCAATACATGGTTTCAAACGTCTTTATAATTTAAAATGTGCAAATGAGATACATGTTGTTCTAAAGCGCCGATGAAGAGAGAACACAAATTTCATTTAAAAAAAGGCCAGTTACTTATTCAGAAAACCACAGCAAACTAACCTCGAATGACGGCTGTTTTTTCGTAAGAGTCCAGGCCTGTACTTTGGTAATGGCGTTCTCCTGAGTTCTTTCAAAGAAATTGAGTGTAAATTCTCCGTCTTTTCCCATCTCGAGGGTGACGACTGATTCCCCCTTTTCGTTACAACCCAAGGAGACCTGAAAAAGAAAAAAGATTGGTAGACATTACTGGTTGAACCCACAAATATGCCCCCTCCCCTACCCTTTGACAAATTATTGACAGAATAAAAATAAAGAGTAATAACATTCAATACTACACCAATGAAAACCTATACGTGAGATAATGCCCATGTCAGCGCATGTATTAATCTGCCCTAAGCACGCCTGAGACCTCTTACCTGATGGGTGTCGAATGCATCGTGAGCATTTTTTCGCCTTAACTCCGCAAACATGTCTGTGATTCGCTTATTTTTCCACATCTCTTCCTCTAGCTTGTATTCAACTTTAGGATTCACAACCTCTTTCTTTTCTGGTTCTGCGGCAACTGGTACTGCCTCCCCCTCGGGAGCGTCAAGATCGGTGAACTCTTCGAGATCCATGTTTTCAGCCGAAGACACAATAAGGGCGTTGTAGGCATTGAAGAGCCGAGGAGAGTTTTCGTTAGTTCTGCAAGCCAGGATGTTGAACGAGTATTCCCCGCCTTTTGGCAGACCCAGGTCGAAAGCCACGTTGTTTTCATCAATATTACGACGACGTAGAAGCTTCTGCAAGACCTCGTCGGGCACATCGGCGTGATGAACCTCGCAGAACAATTCAATGGAGGTACCCACTTGGAATTCTACCGTCACCTCTCCCTGGTCGGTGTTAATCAGACCCCCGGGATGGCTGGTACAGGACACCCCCAACTTGTCACTGAGTGCATCCTTGCCTAGAATGCCCGTGTTGAGTTTGGGGAAGGGCTTGATGTCGGGGTTATCGTTACTGCAACGGATGAGATAATTACACACATTTGGCACGTCTCCTAGCATGCCTTCTCCAATGGCATTTATCTTAAGAGCATACTCCCCCTTTTTAGGAAGGCGCACGTTGACGGTGGCTACCCCGTTTTCG
Organism: Lingula anatina; assembly: GCF_001039355.2. The sequence goes on along the minus strand of NW_019776130.1, from coordinate 60,843 downwards.
TTCCTGGTGGTGACGTAATCCTTAAGAGCGTGCTCATCCATGCCGTTGCTGACCAGACTGTGTTCTAAGTCAACGCCTACTGTGCAGTCAAATTTTATTTCCAAGGTACCGTCGCTAGTCTCGATGACAGCTTGATCGTGAGTGGTTGGTACCATTCCGACCTCCTCTGTTTCCTCATTGGGGCCGTAGCCGATCTCTGGGTTATCTGGAAGAGGCTCGCATTTCTTCTTTGCCTCGGGACAATCTATAATGTACGAGGAGACGAGCTTGAAATCTTCATGCTTTCTCTTGGCTTTTCCGTGAATGTCCATTTTAAACCTGCCTGTAATCGGCAGACCCACGGTGTATCGGATTTTCCGCCGGGAACTTTCGACAAAAACGAAATTTTCGAGTCTGTTATGGACTTCCTTTTCTTCTTCTTCATCATCATCTTCATCATCACCATCGGCGAAGCCTTTTAATGATTTGGATATTCTGTACATAAACACCAACCCACTTTTGGGTTTGAACGAAAATTCTATGCTGATTTCGCCTTCCGTGGTCTGCAATACACACTGACGTTGACTGCGGTCGTTCATTGATAAGTCCATTTCAAAGAACCGTTCTCTCAGATACACAGCTTTCTCGAAGTCTTGAAAACTAATAGGATCTGACAGAAGTTGCCAATTTGCATCGTCAGGCAAGTGAGTGTAAATGAGAGCAGAAGGGTCGGTCAAAAAATAAAACTCGTTCGTCCAGTGTTTGATTTCTTCTTCAGCTAACTGATCTTCTTCTTCTTCCTCTTCATTTCTGATAGCCTACAAAAAGGTTGACATTCCATCAAGTTACAGCAATTTTTATATTTTTTTTCATCTACAGAACATTAGGAATGCTGCAAGGTTTGCAATGTTCTAATAGGCCTAAGACATATCAATCTTGTATTACAGATTTTAATTTTCACTATTATTTCTCACCCTTCCATCATTTTCCAGCAATTGCCACTCAGATTTCCCCTGGCCAACTACGCACGTGGACGCCCAGAAAACGTCCACCAGGTGCCACTCGTCTTCAACATAAACCGCATTCCACTGTCCACGCATCTTATCGGGTTGCACGGCCTCCCCCAAGGTGTAGGCCGAACTTTTATTTACACCAGTGATAATTTCGCAAGGCACTTGAGCGCATCTGAAGGGGAGATGCAACGTATTCGAATCCATGTCTTATAATTATCTTAAAGGTTGCTTTATTGTTTAGTCTTTCTTAGATTATAGTGAATATAACTGCTGAGCAGAACGAAAATATAAACATGTGGACCTATTTCTTTTCTTAAATCTCTGGTTTTATTCTAGGAAAATAATTATTTATATATTTTAATATAAGGGCATAGATTCATTACCACTGGGCAGCACTTATGGTATGTGCAATATACATGTATATGTGCGTAGTATTAACATGTCCTTACCTACACATCCATGCAAACAAATGGGCATGACAACCCTTATTCCACTTTATTCTGCAAAGGTAATCCAGCGGTGTGTTGGTAGATGGAAGAGAATCTGCTGACGTCATAAGTTTTTCGACGTCATTAACATCCACAGACGTCAGCCACCAGAAGATAGCTCTAACCTTCCCTAAATCTCCCCATGGGCCTTCTGTTAAATACTTGACCAAAGCTTCTAGATTTGACTCTAGCAACGAATTCTCAACCTGGACATTACAAAGCAACATTCAATAATGTTTCATAGGGCCATAAGTAAGAGTATGTCCAACTAATCAATTGCCTTTTAGGATTAGAGTGATTGCAAACTCCACCGAGACAGAAACCAATGCTATCCAAACATTGCAATTTTTTCGTTAATTTTTAAAGAAATTTTCTTTGTTGTATTTTGTCAAAAAAAAAAAAAAAATGAATTAAGTCCTTAAATAAAAATAACCTACCTGTGTTGATCTTTTGTCAATAAATTCATATTTCTTCTTCTCAAATATCTCAATTTTCCGTCGCACTGTAGGCTTTGGTGGCGGGGTCTCGTCGAGATTTTCATACACAAGCTTTGGAATTGGTGCTTTCTTCAACACGGAATCTCTCCGTGGTTTTTTGGGTACGGGAGAGTCTGACGTTGACGTCACATTCACGGACACTTGAGAGCTACGCACGGGCGTCTCAGCCTTCACCGGTGCTTCCTTGCTCGTTGCAGGGACGGTGCTGACAGGCTGCCTAGGTTGATAGGGCGGTGGCTGAGGGGGCCGCGGTGGCAGATATGGACGAGGCGGGTACGGCGGTCGGTAATACGGCTGTGGATGTCGGTATCCGTACGGCATAGGTTGTGGGTAGTACGGCATACGAGGCTGCTGCTGCTGTTGCATCATGTTGTTTTGCTGATTCTGTTTAGATATTAAAAAAACGTTTTGTCGGTCACTGATAATATTGATCTACCAGGCGCTTTGTAAATCGAGGAATTAAAGAAAATTGTATTTGTGATAAAATTATGTGCACTTTCTTTTTAACTGACCCGTCACTGTTGTCCTCTCTCCTATGCACCAATGCATGTCAGATTTATTAGAAAAATTGCAAGTACTTGTATTTAAGCTGAATAAGCACATATCAGCCACAACCCTTAGTATCCGATAGTACAGTGCGCTATAACTATGATTCCCTTTGCAACTGAATCGATAGCTTAAAACAATTTATCACGAGTGCATCTTTTATCAAGGACAAGTCACTATATGTACACAGCAACACACTATCTCCTGACCCAAACACAGATAAATAAGCACTGGTTTGAAAATGAAAACGTTGAATAACTTGGCGCACATTTATTTATTGTATCAATCTTAAACTTTATCACTCTTTCACAAAATTAAAAAAAACCAAAAACCAAAAAACACTTACAGCAACATAAAATATTTGAAACAAATATCGTGCAATTATTAGATGAAAAGTAGATGGTAAAAAATAGAAGACCAGAGTCTTTATCCTTACCGTCGTAATACACATTACTTGCGGCTGAGGTTGTGCTGGTGGTATATATGTTATTTGCCCACGTGTGTTAGGCTGAACTCGCACGACTTGGGGCCTCCCTGGGGCTTGCCTGGCCTGGGGGGCATTCCCCCCAGAGGAGGGCTTAGACGGAGTGCTTCCCATAGTCTACACTCAATGCGATAACTCCGACACAGTCAATAAACCAGCATTTCTGAAATTATCAGAAAAGGACTTAACGCTATAGTTACTGCAAAGTTCTGTAAAACTTCCAAGAATAGCTATACTTTATCTTTATAATGTGGATAACATAAAAAATAAGATATGTAAAATAAATGATTTCCTTCGAAATGATGTTTCAATGCTATTGAAATTCCTTATTGAAACATAAAATAATTAATATAATTAGTATTGGTTAACAAACCACACCAATACAACTGCCCTCAGACATATTTGTTATAGCATAGGCAATCAATTTAGTAAGAGCAAAGTGAAAAGAGAAACATTGATCTTTATATCGACAGCCACGCGAGAAACAACAACAGATTAAAACAAACAAAATAAACATCAAAAAATTATTATGAGTGGCACGGGACAAAACTAGGGATAAGGCAATTTTCTTTCCTATGCAATGAAGTCAATTGCCTCGACTATTGTTTTAACAGTATTAAAATATTTCGTGAGGCAATGCTTGTTTGCTTGTTCCCATTCCCCGCCCCTTCTCTAGGCACAATCCTGGATCCACCAGACCAAATGAATAAAACTATACGCAAACCATAATCAATGACTTATTGACACGTTCACTGTAAGACTATAATACTCAAGCCTTGGCCCGATGATAACACAATAACCATTTAGCCCAGTCATCAGATCGATTCAAAAT
>NW_019776130.1:20396-56445 GCF_001039355.2 Lingula anatina | reverse complement strand
TCAGCCACAACCCTTAGTATCCGATAGTACAGTGCGCTATAACTATGATTCCCTTTGCAACTGAATCGATAGCTTAAAACAATTTATCACGAGTGCATCTTTTATCAAGGACAAGTCACTATATGTACACAGCAACACACTATCTCCTGACCCAAACACAGATAAATAAGCACTGGTTTGAAAATGAAAACGTTGAATAACTTGGCGCACATTTATTTATTGTATCAATCTTAAACTTTATCACTCTTTCACAAAATTAAAAAAAACCAAAAACCAAAAAACACTTACAGCAACATAAAATATTTGAAACAAATATCGTGCAATTATTAGATGAAAAGTAGATGGTAAAAAATAGAAGACCAGAGTATTTATCCTTACCGTCGTAATACACATTACTTGCGGCTGAGGTTGTGCTGGTGGTATATATGTTATTTGCCCACGTGTGTTAGGCTGAACTCGCACGACTTGGGGCCTCCCTGGGGCTTGCCTGGCCTGGGGGGCATTCCCCCCAGAGGAGGGCTTAGACGGAGTGCTTCCCATAGTCTACACTCAATGCGATAACTCCGACACAGTCAATAAACCAGCATTTCTGAAATTATCAGAAAAGGACTTAACGCTATAGTTACTGCAAAGTTCTGTAAAACTTCCAAGAATAGCTATACTTTATCTTTATAATGTGGATAACATAAAAAATAAGATATGTAAAATAAATGATTTCCTTCGAAATGATGTTTCAATGCTATTGAAATTCCTTATTGAAACATAAAATAATTAATATAATTAGTATTGGTTAACAAACCACACCAATACAACTGCCCTCAGACATATTTGTTATAGCATAGGCAATCAATTTAGTAAGAGCAAAGTGAAAAGAGAAACATTGATCTTTATATCGACAGCCACGCGAGAAACAACAACAGCTTAAAACAAACAAAATAAACATCAAAAAATTATTATGAGTGGCACGGGACAAAACTAGGGATAAGGCAATTTTCTTTCCTATGCAATGAAGTCAATTGCCTCGACTATTGTTTTAACAGTATTAAAATATTTCGTGAGGCAATGCTTGTTTGCTTGTTCCCATTCCCCACCCCTTCTCGGGGCACAATCCTGGATCCACCAGACCAAATGAATAAAACTATACGCAAACCATAATCAATGACTTATTGACACGTTCACTGTAAGACTATAATACTCAAGCCTTGGCCCGATGATAAGACAATAACCATTTAGCCCAGTCATCAGATCGATTCAAAATAGTATCCGCGCACAAGGGCAAAATCGTCTTGTCATCAGTCCTAAAATGTCATTAATTTATTGTTCTGTATAATGAAAAAAAGATAACATTACTGTTCTGATAAAATGTGTTACCCCAGGCTGTGAATAATAGAGAACAAACTACTATAAGAGCACAATACATGTAAAATGTGGCTACATACATGTGTACCGCATGGTCCTTTATGAATGGTGTCCTCGTAAGGACAAGTGCGCACCTGATCGAAACTGATCTGACTACTCTCGATAAAACGCGTATTTTTACATAAGTCTTAATCTCCGTTAGTTAGTGTGTGTGTGTGTGTGTGTGTGTGTGTGTGTGTGTGTGTGTAAGAGAGAGAGACAGAGAGAGAGAGAGAGAGAGAGAAAGGAGAGATGGACAGGGTGAGGTGATTCTTATTCACGCGATATCTGTAGCCATGTACCACTACAACATGGTCCAGCAAAGTACATGTAGTACAACGTTGCTTACCTTCAACCTCTAGTTTTCTGTCTTCTGTTCATGTAAATCACGGAGTTCTTAATTTCAAAACTGTCATAAGAGATAAACCATTTTTGAGTAAAGGCCTAATAGTTAGTTAATTTGTTCTGAAGCTGTCCGAAATAGTTGCCCAGGTCACTGTATCTGGTGTCAGCCGTCTATGTGTTACCCCCTACTGCGACAGCAAAAGAATGTCACCAGCTCCAGCCATAATGATAACGATAAAATGTGGCGATATTGCTACGTGACTAACTCAACTCAAACGAATCTTCTGAAACGCTATATACATATATTTTATCAATCTTGGCAAACAAACTACAGCGCCATTTTCTTCACCCCAGTCTAAAACTAGGACATTTATCGATTTTGTTTTTCTAAGAAGGGGGCTTAAGGAGACACTCGAAGTATGCAATACAATACACAACAAATAACTGCTGCTCGATTCATAAGAGTAGAGGCTTTTCAAAATATTGTTTGGAATAATTCAATTGGCTTTCTTTGCACGTCAAACGCTTGAGTGGCGCACAAAAGCTGCTTTGGAGCCGTCAGTTTGGTAACGAGGAAAACAGAATGGAGACTGCAGCTGCGCACGCAGTCTTGACTCACTGATACATAGTGAAGAGATTATTAAGTATAGCATTGCGCAATAAAAGACGGATAAGTGATCGTCTGAATTGTTTATTAGCGATACTTTTGAAATAAGGAGGGAAAGAAAAGTAAAGGCAGAAAGAAGAATATAGAAACGACGGAATTAAATGAACGAAAGATTAACAGAAAGGGAAATGAAATAAAAAGAAAGAAAAATTGAGAATAAAAGAAAAAAGACAAAAAGTGGGAATAAAAGAAAAAAGACTGAAAGTGTGAATGAAAAAAGAAAACTGAAAGAAAGAATGAAATGAAAAAGAGACAAGGCAGCAAAGCTGTCAAATGTACAAACAAAAAGCAGAAAATAACAATGCACAAAATAGACTACTGTCAATTCTGATGCAAAAGTCCATTATGCTTAACTGCAAATTCAACATCAAATTTTAATTATGCTCAACAGGCAATACCGATGTAAGTATAATGTGTAACAAGCATGAGACCTCAGGCCCATGAAAGTTCAAGTTCACACTTTGAAAATGCCAGAATGAGAAAAATGAAAATTTCACACAAAATTGCATAAATTCAATAATAAATGATAACCCAATTGAGCTGGCTTTCTAATTTGAACTGCATGCTAATCCTAAAAATCATATTTGTAAGTTAAAAATAATGATAAGTATCACAGTTTTCTTTTCATAATGTTTGTAGTAGCAGTGCAAAAAGATTTTTTGTCAATTTTGATGTAACATATTACATAATAAATTACAGAATAATTATCACCAATTTTTTATTATTGACTATAAATAGCATGGGCATGTAGAAAATTTGATTACCATTCAGCTTCATGTCCATGGGAGCTCCGAGTCCCACAATGAATATACCAAAACGATAATAATGAATATTTTACTAAAATGTATAACTTCCGGAAAAAGAAGTCAATTAGACTGCTTTTCCAACCCAGGCTGCATTTTAGTCCTGCGTTTCTTTTTTGAAAGTTTGACAGTCATAAGTAACACGGTTTTCCCATAATGGTCATCATGGCAGCAGCACCAAAAATTGTGTTTTCTTCTATTTTGATGCAACATTACATAATGTTTAACAGCATAATGACCATCAATTTTTAATAATAAAATATTTGTAACATGGACATTCAGAAAACGCGACTAACAAAGGTCTTCAGGCCCATGGAACTTCAAAGTCACATCTTGAAAATGCCAATATGTGAAAACTTAAATTTTCACAAAAAAACTGTTTAACTGCCAGGAAAAATTACCAAACAGACTGCATTGCCTACTGAAGCTGTATTTTAGTCCCATGTTTCTTTCCTGTAAGTTTGAGAACAGTAAGTGACATGATTTTCCTTACATGGTCATCATGGGAGCAGTGCCCAAAATAGGGGTTTCTTCAAATTTTGCGGTTTTTCACTTATCGTGTAACATGTATCAGGGTTGCATATATGCTGAAAAAAAGTGAAAAAAAAAAACAGCATAACTTCCATAAAAATGGCCCGATCATGCTGATTTTCGAACTTGACCTGTGTACTATGAATATTCGTCAGTTCTGTAAGTTTCAAGCCAAAAGGTAAAACGATTTTTCACTTATCGTGATATCGGTGTTGCATAAATGCTGAAAAAAGTGGAAAAAAAACAGCATAACTTTCCTAAAAATGGCCTGATAATGCTGCCGCAACGACGGCGACGGCGACGACAGACGCAGGTGACAGCTTTATGTACAGACGGCGTCTGTGCATAAAAAGTAAAGGGAAAGAAGATTGATGAAATAAAAAAGGAAATAAAAAAAGAGAGCATCTTGAAATTAAAAGGGGTTTGAAAGTAAGTCCTTGGGAAGATGACCTCAAGATCAGACTTTTGACGCCACTGTTACATATTTTTAAGTTCAGAGGCCGTATTCTCAAAAGGTTGCAGAGATCAGTAATCATGGCAATGATCGGAAATGATGGTACCGGTATACGAGTTTATCGGCGAGCATATCTTGTACATTTTATATCAAAAGCTGCTTTGCTTTGACCCCTAAAGTAATGTCTGCTTTGACAGTACTTTATATTTTAAGGACAACAGATTATTTTTATACTGAAAAATTTCATAATGGTTTATAAAAAGATAAAATGAAAAATTCTGAAATTTATTTACTAAAATTCCATACATAAACCATTTCTAACTACTAAATAATCTACGCAGGAGTAAATTGTTTCTGTACGGAACTAATCATACGATGAACAAAGCGTCAGGGGAAGTGTCGTTGGTAAGCGGGTGTTTCTCGATATATGTTTATAAGTGAAGAAAACAAAATAACAATACACGAGCCTTTTTAGATATCTAAAGCGGTCCTGATTTTACATACGGACAATGGCTGCTCATTTCTGGAAATACATCCCGAAGACCCCGAGCGAAAAGGGCGCGTTTGCCTTTATTATCGTCATGGGTTTCAGCAGTCTTTATTACATGCTTTTTGTCGTGCATCCAACAATATTTCAAGAAGCAACACCATGGTATTGCATCCATTTAGCTTTCATTGCTTTTGAAGCCATGAACGTTCTAGGAAATTTTTGGTACATTCTCAGCACGGACACGACCGAGGGCAATGTTGTTCTTCCTAGTACTCTGAAAGCTGGGTGGCGATACTGCACGGCATGTGAGGCCAACTTTCCCCCTCGCTCCCACCATTGCCACACGTGTAACCGATGCATACTGCAGAGGGATCATCACTGCTTCTTTACGGGGAACTGCATCGGCTTTGCCAACCACCGTTACTACCTTTGTTTCACCCTTCATGTGGCCATAGCTGGGTTTTATGCCGTTATAATGAATGCTGACTACACTTGGGCCGTCCTAGGTGGATTGTCTTGGACTTCACTAGTTTCCATGGTGTTACCAATTGTCTCTTGGATACTCGGACTGTCAGAGACATACACCTTTGCTGTGGCATTTCTCAGCGCTGGTTGCATAATAGCATTCTTATTAGCGTCCGCTCTAACTGGGTACCACTGTTTGCTCATTTTCAGTGGACAGACAACTTACGAGAGAACACACAATGTGAAGCAGTATGATCTTGGATGGATGGAAAATGTGCACCGAGCTTTGGGTGAAAACTGGATAGCTTCATGTTTGTTTCCTTTTGCACCGCTGAAGGTGAAAGGGGATGGATTTAAGTTTCCACAAAAAGGCGAGTTTGAGGACATAAAAGATATGTAAAAAAAAAATCCCCACTGAAAATTAGCCTTCTGAAATGATTCACAGGAGATATGTTGTCAAGAACTTTTTTGATTGCCACAGACCTTTAATTTTGCTATGGCACTATTAAGAGCATGTTGCATAATGACTTTCATACCAGTGACCATTTAAATAATCTGGATACCACTGTTTGTGACACCAAAGACATGTAAAAATATTTCTACCTACAAGATATTACTTGTCTTTTAAATGGGTCAAAGAGATATTTTCTACAATTCTAAAATCGGGATTATATAGCTTTTGCTTTATTACCCAATATGTGACCTAGGACTTTACCAATTGTGATTATGTTTAAATGTATGAAGTGACACGTGAGAATCTGTGATGCCAAAAATTTGTATAATTTATAAAGTGAACTAAAAGTCTATTTTGAAGAAGAACTTTGACTTGCTATTTTACAAGAACATTCGGCAAGAACACAGTAGAGAAAAGGAGCCCAAATATGTCTAAATAGCAATTCCCTAAAATGCTGTCAATTTACTTTTTATGTAATCTTGTTTTTGATAGGTATTTCTTAATTTTGTAATTGTACACTGATAATGTAATTTACTAAATGCTGTTTTTGATGGTTTGTTAAGACATGATTTAGACATGTCTTTATTCATTATAGTACATAGTGATTGTTTTAACATTAAATTGGTGTGCAGTGGAAGGAATTGTTGCATCAAATGTATAAAAGTGATTTTAAGAACTCATTTTATCTAAATGATCATCTCCAATTGGTTGTTCAAAAAGGGGGGGGGGGGGTGAACTCCCAAGACAGAAGTACATTGAGTACGATGAGAATTGTCAGTGGTATTTTGTCTCTTTTGCACACTGTAAAAGAGCTCAACCCCTTTGTTCAACGTAAACTACTTCAAAACTTCTTTTAAATTTAGTGGACATACTGGTACATTTGGTAGCTAGACATGACAACTATAAAAGGGGCTTTCTGTTTAAAAAAAAAACATTGGGGAATTATCCTCCACAGGGGTCTTTGTTGTTACGAAGTTGGACGAAAGACCATTAATCTACTCTGTATGTACCTCAGAAACTGGGAATGACAGAAACGTCTTATAATAGAAATAGCATTGTCCTCTGAAACAGAGATTAATCGGCCGATGTCAAAGTTTCTTTGATGTAACAAGACTGAGAGAAGTGCTTCTGTATTCTCAGTGGACAGGCTGAAGTCTCCCGAGAGAGAATGTCGTCAACTAGAAAAAAATTATAGACCCAGAAATAGCTTTGGATAAAAAAAGATGATAAAAAACCGTGGTTAAGACATAATATTTAAAGGATATTTTTTAATTACACTAAAAATTTATTCATTATTTATTCAAATTTATTCATTTTAAGACTTGCATTAACTTCGGAATTTCCCTTGATATTAGCCAGATTCCCAGAAATCAGAACGACACAGCCGATTACTTGAGCAAAATTATCGATTTTGACGATTGGGGGGTTTCGCAGGAGTTTTTTGAATTCATACAAGAGCATTTCGGCCCCTTTACCGTAGATAGGTTTGCTAACTCACAAAATACAAAACTCAAACGGTTCAATTCAAAATTTTGGAACCCAGGCTCCGAAGCAGTCGACGCCTTTACGCAAAATTGAGAAGGGGAAAATAATTGGTTGGTCCTTCCCATATATTTAGTTATCGCCAGTATTAAACATTTGGTCCATTGCAGGGCTAAGGGAATCCTTGTAGTTCCAAAATGGCCATCGTCTGTTTTTTGGCCTTTTCTTTTTCAGAGAAGTGAATCCCATATGTTCATTAAAGATATATTTGAATTTAAAGACGCTTCATATATTTATATACAGGGCAACAACAAACATTCTATTTTTAACTCAAATTTCAAATCTGCAGTCCTTGCTGTAAGATTAGACGCTTCTTCTTACTAAATCTGAAGAATGTATATTTGTGTCTAAACATGTATAAACAATGTGAGAAATAAAATTAGTATGTAGGGCATTATATTCGGAATTACGGATTTATTTTTAGCAAACAATGATTTTATGATGCTCTCGCACATCGCATTATAAGTCAAGTTTATAGATAATTAAACTGACAAACAAGTTTTTCTCTTAAAAAGATTCTTAAAAATAAATAAATAAGTAAATAAATAAATAAATAGATAAAGATACATGCGTAGCTAAATTTAAAGTGATAATAACTCTTCGTTTCGGCCAAAAAATGAATTTTCCTGGAGTAAACAACAATTTTCCCATACTTACCAATGGTTAATGAATCCATTTTTACATGCAAAGTTAGTCCCTGATTTTTTTCTAAAAAGTTTGGTTTTTTGTTAAAATCTCTTAAGAGATTTTAACAGAGTATAGCCGTCAATGGAGGTCACGTGGTCTAAAGACAAGCTCAGATATAAGAATAATAGCTATAACAGCCGTTTTTGTGGGAAAACAGAATATATTATATTTTCATGAGTCATTCACAATGTTTTTATTGTGAAATACAGATTTCATACGAAGAGTTATTATCCCTTTAATCATAAATATATATTTAATGATACGTTGCTTGACGTGAGGAGCAGAGCAAGTGCTTTGTAAATTAAGTTGATCTAATTTTTAGTGAAAGAGAGAGAGACAGAGAGAGAGAGAGAGAGAGAGAGAGTGAGATCGTTCAGGTGATAAAATTAATTGCGCTCATTATGCACTGCAGTTGAGGAAGGCCTGGTGCATAAAAATTAAATCGACAAACAGAATTAAAAATAACAATAATAACAAAAATAGAATTTATTTTTTAAAAAAATTCTTACTTATCAAAATTCATATTCTTTACATAATTACATTCTGTAGCTTGTTGTGCTGAGTTGAGGAAGTCCTAGTACAACAAGTTAAGTCGATCTAATTCGAAGAAAGAGCAATAGAAAAAAATTATTAAATAAATCGTTCGCATTCATTATGCATTGCAGTTGAGGAAGGCCTGGTGCATAAAAAATGAAATCGACAAACAGAATTAAAAACAATAACAATAATAGAAATTATTTTTAGAACTTTTCCTTACTTATCAAAATTCATATTCTTTACATAATTGCATTCTGTTGCTTGTTGTGCTGAGTTGAGGAAGTCCTAGTACAACAAGTTAAGTCGATCTAATTCGAAGAAAGAGCAATAAAAAAAAATTCTTAAATAAATTGTTCGCATTCATTATGCATTGCAGTTGAGGAAGGCCTGGTGCATATAATTAAATCGACAAACGGATGTATATATATATATATATATATATATATATATATATATATATATATATATATATATATATATATATATATATATATATATATATATATATATATATATATATGTAAAAAAAACACAGAAAAAATCCAAATAAGTGATTTATATTTGTTTGTTTGATTTATATATGTATATGTTTATACATTTCTGTTGCTTAATGTATGGAGTTTTAGAAGTCCTCTTACATTAAGTTAAAGTCGATCTAATTCGAAGAATGCGTAAGAGATTTTAAGGAAAAGAACTCAATTGTTGAGAAATCTGTCATGGCGATTAGAACTCGGAAGAAGAGAGAATTTTAGGAGTGAAAGAGAATCCAGTTATATATATATTTACATATAAAAAAAGAGAGAGAGAGAGAGAAAGAGAATGAAAAATGGTTATATAAAAGAGAACCTTAAAGAAAAGATGGTTGTTTTGCAATCAATTGGATTATAATAATATCGTTTTTCGAAACCGTTAGTTGGATTGAACGTGTTTTCAGATGGAATTATAAAAATAATAAATAAATAAATAAATAAATAAATACATATTTACATTTTATTTTGACATATCATTTTGTTTGCATCGAATACAAGGATACACTCTTCTTTCTTTATCGTCGAAACGAGCGCTTCCACCCCTAACACTGTGTCTGTGTTTATACTATAAATATTTTATGTTCGTTTGAGTGTAACGAATTAGAACATAAATATATTTGTTGTGGGTATGCAGACACGTGATACGTTTTTGTGTGAAAGGTCCAGTATGGTCTGAGTAGTGTTAATATCATGTGACTGGTCACTTGAGTAGTAGGCCCTATCATCAAATAGAAGGTGGTGAGGAAAAGTAGATTTGAGAGTTAGGTCATTCGAAGGCTCTTTCGCATTCCGTGATGCAAGCAGAGAATATTTATGATTCCCTCCCACCCACCCAATTTGAAGGATTATTACTTCATCAATTAAAAAAAATGTTAAGTTTGTTTGTTTAAATAAATATATTTCATAAATAAATAAGAGATATGATAAGTTAAGATTAGAAAGAATAGAGAAATTAGTTTTAGTCTTAATTCAAGCTTTTCAGTGTTTTATTTATTTCATATCAGAACATTTTAATTTTTCAGCTCGGATCCCGGTACGGCAGAAGACAGAGCAAGATGGAGTTTTCTTTAAAAAAAAAAAAAGATCATTATTATTTTATTTGCTTTATTTGCAATATTCAATCGATGTGTTATTTCATATTTCGCTCTTTTCTTTGTCGGCGCATACAGTGAAGCTATTGATTGAAGACCTATTGTATCCAGCTTAAAAAGATCGATTAAATTGCTTGATATGATATTGTTTTGACTACGTTAAAACATTCGTCCCACAGGATCCACGGCTCTAGTGCGTGAACGTGTGAGGTCACCGATGAGGACACGATAATTTGTTTTAGGTGTAATAAAGTTACAGGCTCCATCTTATGTAGGGACGAGAAAGAACATCACGCAGCACACGTCAAAGCCTTGAATTGTTTAGGACTATCAATGTATTTATCAGCCGGAAAAGTAATGCAAGTGGATTGGTGCAAGTCCCACTCTTAACATGAACTACACGTACCATAGCGACTGTGCCAAAACTAGAAAAAAAGATTCACAAGACAACAACAACTGTCCGTGGAAAATGTCGACATGAAGTTTAAGTAATTGGTACATATTGTATTTTCTGTTATAGCTCTCTGGAAAGAAGGTAAGGGTAGTTTATACAAGCCATTTAAAAATTTTCCATGCCGCCATTGTGAATATGACAATTATTGATTAAAGAAGTACTAACAAATCAACTGGTCTGATTCAAGAGAGAAAATGCGGGTCATTATAAAGCATATATAACTGTACAAAGTAAAATTCTAATAATTTTGTTAAGGCAGTGCCTTTGAAGCCTGTTATTTCCGTACAGTGCATGTAGGCTTGTTTAGGACCACAAAGGCAAACGTTTGTAGTACAAATGCCTAACTTGGCAAAATGTTCCTTGGGCCAAAAGAAAAAAATTCATCCATAGGGACAATCTCTATCTATGCATAAATTGGCATTATTAGCATAAATTATACAAAATAAGTTACCAAAAATATAATATTTCATATTTCCACCAGTTTTTTCCCTAAAACATCAAGTGTGTGATCTATTACTGTTAATTAAGCCTTTTTGGCCACTTACACTTGTTTCAAGGTCTGGCAAAAGCATTTTGAATGTTATTGTACCACCAGCGCGTCGCTCAACTCGATCCATGTGAATTTTGGGCTTTGTCGGTACTTGGGTCTAGGTCTGGCGCTCGTCGCAATGCACCCTTGTCTAAAAGTGGCAAAATTATATGCTAAATATCTACCAAACCGAATGAATTATGGGGAAAAATTATAGATGGATGAATGTGGAAATTTCAAATATGCCCTTGGATTTGACCTTTGACTTTTATTTCAAGGTCAAACGGGCCAAAAATTTCTACAAATGCGAATTTTTTTACAAAAAAAAATTATTTGTGCTGATTTTCAGAAATTACATAGACCTAACCTACAATATTATTAGCAGGTGTTACCCTTAGAGTCATCTTTCATCTCGGTGAGTTGGGGGTCAATCAGTTCATTTTCACGGGAGAAATGTCCATAAAGTGCAGAAACTGAAAACTCTCTCTAATTCTGGAACCGTTAATGCTAGATACCTCTTTTTTTTTTTTTTTTTTTTTTTTTTTTTTTGAACGAGCTTGTCAAGCCCAACAATGGAGGTGGTGTCCGTTTTTCTGTATTTGTTTTCCATACGCTTTACGAGCTATGCTGTTTCAAAATGTACATTGTGTTGGTGAAAATAAAATGTGCAATACGGTAATATGCATGAAATTTCGAAAGTCTAAAAAAGATAAGATGCGGCTTAGCGAGGCAGACAGCTTCTGGACAAAAATGACAATATTTCATGAAATATGAATATCTGGAATTTCTCAGCACCTCTTATTTCATGAATATCAACCAAACTGACCTTTTCTTTATTTCAATTAATTTCTTCTGTGCGAAATTTAGGGCACATAACTGTACCTGTAAGTCCAAAACTGCAACATTTAAGACCCTTATATCTCCAAAACTGGCAGAGATCAGCCTATAGTTACTATTGAAGTTTATTAAGGAAGTCATATACATGCAATCTAACTGTAACCTTCAAATTGACCTTTGACCTACTTTTCACTGAGCTTTGAACTGCACTTTGCAACTCTTATATCTCCAAAACTGGCAGAGATAGGGCCATACTTACTATTGAAGTTGAATAGGAAGTCATATACTGGCAATCTAAGTGTGACCTTGAAATTGACTTTTGGTCTTTTTTTCGCCATGAATTGATCCTTGCAAATTTTCCGTCTCTTATATCTCCAAAACAAGCAGATATACGTCCATAGTTACTACTGAACTTGAATAGGAAGCCATATACTGGCAATCTAACTGTGACCTTCAAACGGACATTTGACCTACTTTTCATGGTGAACTCAACTTTGCAACTTTGCAGATATGCCCATGGTAACTATTGAACTTAAATAGGAAGTCAAATAGTGGAAATCTAACTGTGACCTTGATATTGCCCTTTGACACACTTTTCACCATTAGTTGAACTTTGCAACTTTTCCGTCCCTTATATCTTCGAAACTGGCAGAGATATGCCCATAGTTACTATTGAACTTGAATAGAAAGTCATATACTGGCAATCTCACTGTGACCTTGAAATTGACCTTTGATCTACTTTTTACCATGAACTGAATTGGACAACTTTTTCTTCCCTAATATCTTCAAAACTGACGGAGATATGCCCTTAGTTACGGTTGAACTTGAATAGGAAGTTATACTGGCAATCTAAGTGTGACCTTGAAATTGACTTTTGGCCTTATTTCGCCATGAACTAATCTTTGCAAATTTTATGTCTCTTATATCTCCAAAACTGGCACAGATATGCCCACTGAACTTGAATAGGAATATATTGACTCATATATTTGAATTGGACCTTTGACCTCCTTTTCGTCGTAAAGTGCACTTCACAAATTTGGATTTGAATTTTTACTTTTTCTCATGATTTTTTTTATAAATTGTAGTTTTCATAAAAAAATGAGAACTCTTGACTTGTTAACTGCATAGTGTAGAGCTTATCAAGTACAACACTGGAGGTGTTTTTTTTCCGCGAATGCGCTTACTCCAGCTGGTGGTAAAATACTTGGAGGCAGTATCGCTTCTCTGATCTCTAGTTAAACATATTTTGTAGTATTTAGACTACAAGTCATACAGTATTTTAGTCTATGGGAAAATTTAGGTCTACATGTACATGTATATGATGTTGGGAGCTTTAAATAGTTTCTACTCATATTTTATAATAATAATAATAATAATAATTTTATTGAGCATTAAAATGTGTACAGTTACAGTTTACAAGCTCTCTAAACTACAGTTTTACATAAATTGTAATTGTATACACTTAAATAAGTATAACTTCTTTAGATCATTCCATTGCCAAAATACATGTAAGCTAACTACTTCATTCATATAGCTCACAATTGTAAGACACAATATATTAATACTGAATATAGTATTTTGTACAATATGTATTTGCTACTTAGGCATAACTGACTGTATAAACTTGGCCACTGCTGATGCACTTGCACGACACTGTGGATTGAGAATTTGTATTATTTTGATATCATCATCATCAGTGCCTGATAGACCAGAGAATCGTGACAGGGAATCAAACATTTTTTTACGCTCACGTTGATGCTGAGTGCAGATCAGGAGAAAATGCTTTTCGTCTTCGATAACATTTTTGCAGTGTGGACAAAATCTTTCTTCCATTGGAGTTTTAGGATATGTTTGTCTCCCCCTTTCAATTTGTAAATTGTGGTCACTAAGCCTGAGTTTTGATATTGCTATTTTGTAATGGGCTGGAATGTCGAGTTGCAGGTATTTTTCGCCATTGTACGAGTTTTTTAGGGCTTTATAGGTTCTCAGTTTACTGAATTTATCAGTGTGTAATTCCTCCCAGAAGAGACATTCAACTTTCTTTATTATTTCTTGATCTAAATCAGGATAGCCGTGAAATGTTTGTGGCATGTTCCCAAAATGGTTAGTAAGTTTCCAAGTTTCAAGCATTGTTTTCATGGCTGAGGACCAGCCGGGTATTTTGTCATTTTTCTGTTGATTGTATACCTGTTTAACAATTCTCGTGTCTGGTAAATTGTCCAGTCTTTTTGCAAAATTTTGTGTTTGTTTAACAACATCACAGTATATGGGGTATCTACCTAATTCTGCTCGACTTGCACCATTATTTGTAGATCTTTTCACACCTAATGCCCATTTGCATGCTTTAAGATGAATTTGTTCAAATGGTAATTTGTTTAGGAAATTGAGTGATATTTTCTTTTGCTTAAATAGTTCCTCAGACCATACCTCGCAACCATATGTTAGGATTGGCTTTATCATTTTATCAAAAAGCCTCATAGCCAGTATGGGGTTTGATATATTTTGGGATTTCAATGTTGCTTTGAAAGAAAATAACGCTTTCAGGGCTTTTAATTTCAAATTATTCATAGCTTGTTTCAATGACCCTGTGCTCGTAAACGTAATACCCAAGTAATTATATTCTTTTACTATGTCAATGGGGTGTCCATTTATGTGAAAATTAAGATGAGAATGCTTTTTACCATTTTTCTCAAATATCACAACTTTGGATTTTTTATCATTAACAGACAATTTCCATTTTGTGCAATAATTATCCAGTTTGTTAAGTAATCTTTGAAGACCTTCACTAGACGATGACAGTAAGATAAGGTCATCGGCATATAATATGTGGCATAAACCGTTCACTTTTCCTGTATTGTTTCTACACTGTAGGCTTTCTCTGATATCATCGATGAAGATATTAAAAAGAACAGGGCTGAGGTTATCCCCTTGACGAATACCAATTCGTGAGGTGAATGGCTCTGTGTAGCCACCTTGGACAGAAATTCCTAGTTTTGTGTTTTGGTACATTGATTTTACAACTCTATAATATTTTCCACTGATTCCCAAGTTAAGCAACTTTAATAAGAGACCCTTGTGCCAAACTGAATCGAATGCTTTTTTGAGATCGATGAAACATGCAAAAATGCGTTTATTTTGGTTAACATATGGATTTATTAGTGATTTCAATGTAAAAATGTGATCAGTAGTACGAAAACCTGGTCTAAAGCCTGCCTGTTCATTACTGAGTTTGCCGTTAGTATCTAGGAAATCATTGAGTCTGCCAGCCATAATTGAATTAAAAAGTTTTCCAAGGCATCTAGTTATGCAAAGCCCCCTATAATTTGTTGGATTCATACGATCCCCTGATTTGTATAGAGGTATAATAATACCTAAGTTCCAAGAGTCTGGCATTTCTGAGGTGTTAAGGACTAGATTAAAAATCTTGGTGAGTGGTCCTATTATATATGGAGCACTAGTTTTGAGCATTTCATTTTTAATTTTTTCCTGACCTGGTGCCTTTCCATTTTTTAGGGTTTTCAGTGCCTTTTTTACTTCACATATTGTTATCGGTTTGTCCAAGTATGTATTACCAGGTAAATTTTCTTTTTGTTTGATTTCAGTATCTATTTCATGATCCCCAGTTGGTGTCATTCCACATAATTGATTAAAGTGTTGTAACCACTCATCTGGACTTATCAGATTGCCAGGATCTTTATTTTCTTTCAGTTTTTTGATAGTTTTCCAGAATTCTTTAGGGTGCTTTTTTTCATTGTCAAGGAGTTTTTCTAAAAGTGAATCTTTGAATTCTTGCTTTTTGTTTTTAATTAGTTTTTTGTATTTTTTAACAGCTTCATGATATGTATGCGATATAAATGTGTTCTGTGGGTTATTCTGTAATAGCTTCCCCAAGCGTTTTATTTCTGCACATGTTGCATCAAACCATGGCTGTTTCTTCGCTCTTACTGGTTTGTTTTTCTTTTTTGTTACAGGGTAGCTGTATTCTCAAGTAGGTCTGAGAGCGACTTACATGCTGCATTAACCCCTTCTTTGGTGGCCGGATAATTAGAATGTTGCAGTTTGCTTAAAGCCAGAATAGTTTCTTCTTTTTCAAGGGCTTCAAGAAATTTTTCAGCAGAATCATTTTTCCATATGTATTGCTCACTAGCCTTGAGAATGGGTGTCGAAGTATTTATATTCTTGATTCCTGTGCCTTGGATTGACAGGTCTATCAGACAATGATCAGAGATGTAGTCTATTGGGTGAACTGTGCAATATCTTACTTTGTTAAAGAGAACATCACTAACAATAACATAATCTACTGTGCTACATCCATGTCTATTGTAACAAGTAAAATAACCTAATGAGTTGCCAAGTGTCCTACCATTAACAATGCTGAGACTGCTACTTATGCACAGCTCAATCAAACTTTTATGAAACAGATAATACTTAAATGTATTTTGCACAGCAAAAAAAAAATAAAATAAATAAAAAAAAAAAGAAACGATGCTAATAGAGGTGTAATAATAACAAAATGGTGAATTATGCCTAACTGCAAAATTGTGTCTGGCGGCCATCATGGATTTGAGAGAGAAAATGACCACCAATTGCCTCCATAATGACAAAATGAGTTTTTTGTTCATAACTTAGTCTGGTACCGATGGTTAATGACAACAAATTGCATTAGGACATTTTTGAATTGGGGTTATATATTAATGGTTTTGCAGCTTTCAAAGACATATATCATGAAGGTAATTTTAAATACCATCTTTGTCACTTCAAATCACCTTCTATCTACCAAAACGATACCAAAAATGACTTTTGCACCCCCAAAATAGTAAGAATCGATACATAATATTTAAGTCAAACGCTTCAAATATCCTCATAAAATAACAAAACTATGTCAACTTTCAAAATGGCAGATGGCGACCTTCTTGGATTTGAGGCACAAAATGGAAACCAATTATTTTCAAAACGTCAAAAATATGGGTTCCTTGTCCCTAATTTAGTCAGGTTTGATCATTTACACATGTATGTTGGCCAAAAACTGGTGGAAATATGAAATATTATGTTTTTGGTACCTAATTTGCATAATATATGTTATTATTATGCTTATTTAGCACTGATAGATATTGTCTCCATGGATAAATCATTTTTCTTTTGGCCCAAAGGACGTTCCTGCCAAGTAAGACATCTGTATTATAAAATGCAGCGTTTGACCCCTTAACAAGCCTAGTTAAATTTCGTCTCTGTCGTCTTACAGGTAGCTAATTTCATTTCAGTGACTTCTGATCCGATAAACCATTTTGTTTTTGTATTTTTTTAGTTTTTGTGACAGTCACTTCAACTTCTTCAGATACCATTGAATATTAACTACATGTATTTCTAAGAAACATCTCCACTTGGCCAGATGGCTAACCGCTGCAGTTCTACAGCTGGCAGTGGCAGTAAACTACAGACAGCAGGATCAGGTTCGTCGTCATTCAACCACGCGCCCTTTTCACCTTGTAAAATAAGAATTTTTGAGCTATGTACGAAATGAAAATGGCAATTAAGAAGGTTTCAAGACAGCGATTTCAACCTGACGAAAGGTAAAGTAAAATTTTTGAGTCAGAGCGGACTGTTTCCAAACCCCCGTATCCTCTTCCCTGCATGAAAGGGTGAACTTAAAATAAATTGGACTGAAATTGTTTTATATGAAATTAAGGTTTGCAAAGTTCCATTATTATTTTCTTTCTTTCTCTCTAGACTTTTTATCACCAACTCATTTTCCCTCACACACATTTTTCTGTTTTAAAATAAATCTCATTTTCCTAACGTATTGCCCCTGTCCCTCTTCAATACAGTACATTTCATTATGAGAATATGTGTATTGTCACTTACAAAAAGGCACCATGGTTTTGAATTATGAGAAAAATTCATTATTCTGTGTTAATATTAATATTTCTTCATCAATTGCAACGTCAGACCTTAGCAATATTGTGTACTCCTGGGACGAAAAAATCATTTTATGTTTACTTTAAATGTCAAACTTATACACATATTTGGAATTAGTATGTAATAAGAGAATTTTTTTTCAGAGGGTCATGAGGGACAGACGGTAAGAGATTCTCCTTATAACGTACATGTACATGAAAGAAAAACGTTTTCCAAACAACGATTAAAACATGACTAGAAATATCATATAGCTACTTAGCTATCATTAAGTATTTATCAATAATTGTGTTTTATTTCGTTCAACAACAACCACCCGAGTCAATTTATTATGTTTGACTTTATCTTATAATAGATGTGAGTAAAACCTAGGTCCCAACTACGTTTTGGATGCACGGTTTTTAGGTTCCTTGCGTCCGGCTAGGACGTAGCTATATCGCACGGAAGAAATCAAAGAATTGGTGAAAAGTTTCTACGTGCTGTTTGCATCCTCCAAAAGTCGCACGATGGACGTGCTCCTCACGCACAAACTCCCACGTTTTCCCCAATTTTTGGGCCGTAGACCACACGCAGCAGCCCGTACGTTCGGTTGGGACCTAGGCTTAAGATAGGGCCCCAGACGGTTAACCTTTCATATAATTATGTAATTGTTTTTAATGTTCAGCTGTAAAGCCTTGACTACATTTGACCGGGCGCAGTGCGATGAAAATATCCGTACGATTTTTTTTGAAATCGTAAGGAGCTACGGGCTACATCACATACGGTCGTCGTGTTATTTCTGCCAAATGACCTTAAGCCTGGTCGTAGGAAGCGGTTTTTCTGTTGAAAAGCGATCATATACGGTGCTCTTTCAGCCACTGTGCAGTTGAAGTACAGTGTCCTTGCGGCTTCATTGCTGTTTGATACGTTGTCGGTGCAGCCCCCCTGTACTAGGTTCTTAGATATACCGCGGGTATAATCTAGACGCTAGGGGCTCTAATCCTACGCTTGAAGATTCTAGGTACGGTACGCGATTCCCGACTTGGGTTATGCCCGGAGAGAAGAGTAACGCAACACCACTGTTTAGTTACCAAATTCAAAACTCATTTATTGTCGGGTCGTAGCCTGATTTTATACCTAACTTGGCGTGACAGACATATCTTTTTTGTGACTTCACTATAATTAAAGAAGATAAGATTAGAAAATAGATTAACGTTAGATAAGAGATATAAACTTCTACTGACACTTATTACAAGTCGCGCGCCGCAGCCCGCGATTCTGATCGAATAAATTTTGGAATCGGGAGTTCGTAACCAAAATTTTGAACAGCTCAAAATTTTGCCACGAATTCCCGATTGATCAAGAATTGCAAGACCTGACTACGATTATATACGAATCTGTTAAGAAATTCACGAACTGATTAGGTTCAACCACGAATCCTGAAATATGTCAATTCCTGGCGATTCGTGGGGTTCGTGGTCTGTGTGAAATAGGGGCATTAAATCCATACGATTCCGTACGATTTCACCGTACGAAAGGGTGTGACGGGCAGTATACGTGCACCGTATTTCAAATGTAATCTAGGCTTAAATTATGAGCTTAAAAAATTAGAAAATGTTTGCCCAAAAAGGAACATCTTTGTCACAGCATGTTTTCTTACATCTTCTCTTTAATCAAATGCTTGTACCAAGGCAGATGTTTGGTTCAGTAATAATGAATTAATTGATATTTTACAGAATGACAAAGGCATGGTTTCCCCATTAGGAAATCTAGATGCTGATTATGAAGTTGATTACTCACCACGTCAAGGTAGGTTAAATTGAGATCTCAATGGTATATTTTGAATGTTTTCGTTATATGTAATTCAGAGAGAGAGAGAGAGAGAGAGAGAGAGAGAGAGAGAGAGAGACTGCTTTTTTTGATGCGTTCTTCTAAATGACAAATTAGTAGTTAGTCCACGTGTTGTTAAGATATCAATTTTTTAAAAAATTGTTTACGCATCTCTCTTCACTTTACGTTAGAACTCCATGTGAAATATATAAATCCGATGTGGGTTTAGATAAAAATTTAGATTAAATCCACACCTGTCATTATCAATCAATAACATATTGTACTTTATGTCTGGAAACACAGAGAAACACTTTCTACTCATTCTTCCTCACACATTCTTCTGTTTTAAAATAAATCTTTTTTTTCAATATATTACTACTGTCCCTCTTCAATACAGTACATTTCATTATGAGTTTATGCATTACGTCCTTTGCATCATCATCATCATCATTGCTCTTCGTCCCGCGTGGGACATAAGGCCACAGTCACTTCTTTCCATTTGGCCCTGTCTCTGGCTACGTGCTGGGCCTGTCCCCATGTAAGGTCCCACGTCCTTTGCATAAAGACTCAATTCTTTTGTTAAATTATGAGAAAAAAAAATCCAATAGGCCTATTCCATTTTAATATCAATATTTTCTTCATCATATTCGACCTCAAACCCGAGAATTATTGTTTTGTTGGGATAAGAAAAATCATTTTCAAATTGATGATCACTTTAAAAGTCAAAATCATACCCATCTTTGGAATTAGTATATAAGATAATTATGCTTATTTATTTCAGAAAGTTGTGACGAACAGACGGAAGGAGGTCTTACCCATCCAGACCGTGTAAGAAAATCGTTTTCTAAACAACGATTAAACCATGACTAAGAATATCATATAGTTTCCATTAGTTACTTATCAATATATCAGTTCGTGCAACAACAAGCAATCGAGTCAATTTCTAATGTTTGACTTTATCTTGTTATAATAGATGTTAGTTAAATAGGGCCCAAAAAGGTAAGCCATGGATGAAATTATGTAATTGTTTTTTTAATGTTTATCTGTAAATGATGATTTTAAAACATAAGAAAATGTTGTCTAAAAGGAACATCTTTATCACAGCATTTTTTTTTACATTTTCTCTTTAACCAAGGCAGAGGTTTGGTTCAGTAATAATGAATTAATAAATGTTTTGACAGACTGAGAAAGGCAGGCTTTCCCCATTAAGAAAGCTAAGTGATGATTATGAAGTTTATAACTCACCAAGTCAAGGTAGGTTAATATGAGATCTCAATGGAATATGTTGAATGCTTTTGTTATATATGAGAGAGAGAGAGAGAGAGAGAGAGAGAGAGACTGCTTTTTTTGATGCGTTCCTCTAAATGACAAATTAGTAGTTAGTCCACGTGTTGTTAAGATTTCAATTTTTTTTAAAAATTGTTTACGCATCTCTCTTCATTTTACATTAGAGCTCCATATGAAATATATTAGAAAAATCATTTTCAAATTGATGATCACTTAAAAAGTCAAAATTATACCCATCTTTGGAATTAGTATATAAGATAATTATTCTTATTTATTTCAGACAGTTGTGACGAACAGACGGAAAGAGTTCCTCTCCATCAGGACCATGTAAGAAAATCGTTTTCTAAACAACGATTAAACCATGACTAAGAATATCATATAGTTTCCATTAGTTACTTATCAATATATCAGTTCGTGCAACAACAAGCAATCGAGTCAATTTCTAATGTTTGACTTTATCTTGTTATAATAGATGTTAGTTAAATAGGGCCCAAAAAGGTAAGCCATGGATGAAATTATGTAATTGTTTTTTTAATGTTTATCTGTAAATGATGATTTTAAAACATAAGAAAATGTTGTCTAAAAGGAACATCTTTATCACAGCATTTTTTTTTTACATTTTCTCTTTAACCAAGGCAGAGGTTTGGTTCAGTAATAATGAATTAATAAATGTTTTGACAGACTGAGAAAAGCAGGGTTTCCCCATTAAGAAAGCTAAGTGATGATTATGAAGTTTATAACTCACCAAGTCAAGGTAGGTTAATATGAGATCTCAATGGAATATGTTAAATGCTTTTGTTATATATTAGTGAGAAAGAGCAGGCCCGTAGCCAGGGGGGTTCGGGGGGTTCGAAAGAACCTCCCTTTTTGCTGGAAAAAGGTCGACTCTGTGTAAAATTTGACCTAGGCACATGGGGATTATATGGTAAAAGGTCCACTTTTTCAGAAAAAGAACCCCCCCTTTGAAATTGCTGGCTACGGGCCTGGAGAGAGAGAGAGAGAGAGAGAGAGAGACTGCGCTTTTGATGCGTTCCTCTAAATGACAAATTAGTAGTTAGTCCACGTGTTGTTAAGATTTCAATTTTTAAATTGTTTATGCATCTCTCTTCATTTTACAATAGAGCTCCATATGAAATATATAAAAAAATCATTTTCAAATTGATGATCACTTAAAAAGTCAAAATTATACCCATCTTTGGAATTAGCATATAAGATAATTATGCTTATTTATTTCAGAAAGTTGTGACGAACAGACGGAAGGAGGTCTTACCCATCCAGACCGTGTAAGAAAATCGTTTTCTAAACAACGATTAAACCATGACTAAGAATATCATATAGTTTCCATTAGTTACTTATCAATATATCAGTTCGTGCAACAACAAGCAATCGAGTCAATTTCTAATGTTTGACTTTATCTTGTTATAATAGATGTTAGTTAAATGGAACCTAGAAGGCTTGCTATTGTTATATTACATTTAACCCTGTCATATTACCCAGAAAAATTCAGATACAAGCAACGTACTTCCTGTACCATCAAATTATAGTTGGCCAAAAGACTCAGGTGAAAATTTTTTAGTGCGCTCTCCAGCGTAGAAAGCCAACAACTGATCTCAAAATTTTATGAAACCAGTAACTCTGAGACATTAGTAACTAGATTCAACACTATAATGAAATCTGCAGCAGACATATCACTATGTTGCGTTTCGCAATTGAAAAAAAAAACGACCACTAAGATCTCTGCTAGAAATGAAACAAGAACTAAAAACTTCAGCAAAATCTAGAAGTAAATACCCAAATGGCCCAGTTGTGGTGGGAACTTTTTATAAATCCCTAAATAAATACAAAAGAACTTGTAAAAAAGCCTCTTATGAATAATGGGCGAGCCGCCTTGAAAAACTTCAATATATGGAAGGGAAAGACCCAAAGACTTTTTGGCAAACTGTACAAGATCTAAACACTAGTAAAAATAAATCAAATTCTACAGAGCATGTTCATCCGCTAACTTTTTTGGAACATTTTAAAAAACCGAGCAGCAGTTCTGACTTAGGCAAATATGACGACAACTTTAAACAAATGCTTGAGTCTAAGTTGCCAGTTAAAGAGGCTGAAAATGCAAATTTTGACAGTTTAGATCATGAAATAACACAGGCCAAAATACTTAAGCAAACCAAGACTCTAGGGACAGGCAAATCTTAGGGTGAAGACAGAATCACCATTGAAATGTTGAAAGCGAATACGGCAATCATAGTACAAGTCCTCCATAAACTATTCAATGCAGTATTTTTGAGTAAACAATACCCAAAAATATGGAATAAAAGTTTCATTTTTCCCCTCCATAAATCTGGCGATCCCGGTGTGAACGGAATGGTTGTCCTAGTAACGCAAGTCCGACCGGACACTAAGTCCTGGGAACGTATGTCCTAGGTCTAGCGTTGCTAGGAATGGAGGTCCTAGGACATACGTTACTAGGATTTAACGTCCGTAGGGCAACGGTTACCAAGGAATGCATGTCCCACCGCCAGGAATCTAAGTCCGGATGGGACCTGTTATCCTGATTTACACTAGGAATATATGTCCGCTCCCATTTTTCTCTCGCACTTAAAGTGAGTGATAGATAGATAGATAGACAGATAAATAGATAGATATATAGATAGATAGATAGATACATAAATAATATAATATTACCATTACTTTTAAAATATTTCACCTAAACAAAAACAATGGAATAAAAATGTATATGAAGAATAACACTTGTTACATTTTCATATATTTATTTCAGTTCTTTTATTTATTCATCTGCAACATAAACTTTCAAATTTGCCCAGTTTACGGCGCCTTTAAGTGTGCACTCGCCTTCAATCTGGAGAATGTAAGCTCCAGATTTGGATATCCCCTTCACAACGTAGGGCCCCAGCCAGGGGTTTTCTTGTTTGCTCCCCTTTCTGTCACTCCTTCGTAAATTTCTTTTCAACACTTTTTTCCCCACGGTAAGTACCTGTAAAATTAATTTAGATACCATAAGTTGTCTTGATTACCATCCTCCACGCCTCGAGCTTGTCCACGGGAATAGGGTTAAGCGGTGGAGAGCCGTTGTTGCTCTTTTTGTTGACACACTGACATTTGTCACATTTTAAAATGAATTTTCTGATGTCGTCTACCATGTTTGTCCGATAATATCTCTGTTCAACCTTGGCCAGTGTCTTATCTCGTCCTAGGTGACCACCTTAAATTTAAAAAACAAGGAAATGAATACATCGCATTTTATAGACACTTCACGTTTTTCAATGTCTGGAATTACGTCACACAATTAAATAAAGCAACGTATGTATACGCGGTATTGTGAATACGGAATTCTTTTAATACATACTTACCAAGCGGTGATGTATGCAGTGTATCCAAAATTTTTTTCACTTCTTCCCTGTTTCTTACAAATTTTCGCCATACTCCACCAACATCATTATCATTATTATCATTATGCCCTTCATCTGCTACGTCCCTCACTTTCCTCTTGCTAACTCTGTAACAGAGCTTGCCTTGTTCAATCTGAAATAAGCATTACAACACTATGCATATATGTGTACTCATGATGTTCAAGGAATTATTGACCTAGACTACTGTTATTTTGTTCGAGTTTAAAACTGAGAAAAGGAATCGCAAGCAGCTGTCCCCGGACCTAAAATCCCAGAAATGGTAGTCCCCGGACCTAAAATCCCAGAAATGGTAGTCCCCCGGGCATAAATACCCATGAAATAGCAATCCCCTGCAGGACATTTATTCAAGGTTCATAGGTCCATTGGACACACATCCCTGGAAATGTATATCTGCGTATAACGTAGTTTGACCTCTAATAATATTGCATCATTAAAATTGAAAGTTTACTTTATAATTAGACTTGCTTGTTCTCCGAATAACTCTTTTCTGTGTTGGTGTTGTCTCGATATGATACGTGCCCTCCTGAAGATATTGGAAAATAACTTCAACTTCGGGCCTGGTCCGGATGCTGCTTGTCCCTTCCAAATCAAACGTCTAGTGAGGGTGTGGTATTCATATATGAGCGGTATTTATAGTAGAACAAGGTAGCGTGTGACATCTGGTTATGTCTGTAACCAATAAAAAAATTTGCTACGTGGCAAAAATGACGACAAGGATGAAACAAAAGAAAAAAATTCACACGAGAAAGAAAACATAAATTTATTTCTGTAAACGAAATTCGAACCTCCATCCACTTTCACAATTACTCTGTTTAGCATCCATTATACTGCACAGCCTTACCACTACACCGGGGAGACGAACTGGCAAACGACTGATTTTACGGAGTACTTACATGTGCTCACTGAAACATAATATTACTGCCAATAGTCATTATCCACTAGTTGCTATTTTAAATGGTCGGACATAGTTATAGGGCGGACCTCCATTCCGTTGACTAATGTAAACGTTATGCAGGTCCGCCAGGAATAGAAGTCCTACCCTTTATTATATCAGGAATGCAGGTCCCATTAGGACTACTATTCCTCAGGAAAGGTGGTCCGTAGGTCCGGGCAGACCTGCATTCCGTTCACACCGACAATGTAGACAATTGCCGCGGTATCTCTATATCAAGTTGTGTGGGAAAACTATATAATTTTATTCTGCTTGCAAGACTGAAAAAGATGTGCTCACAACAGAGTGTCCCTCAACCCAACCAAACTGGTTTCATGGAAGGACATAGCACCTCCAATAACTAATTTCTCCAGAAATCTATTGTCACAAAGTTAACAAGATCTAGTAAACGTCTATATGCCTGCTTTGTAGATATGAGTAAAGCTTTTGATAGTGTATGGAGGAAAGGTCTCCTCTATAAATTATTAAAACTCTGTAGGGGAGTGTTCTATGACAACATTCGACCAATGTATGATCAGGCTACAGCTTGTGTAAAAACTTCCAGTGGCTTAACTGATTGTTTTCCAACGATGAAAGGTGTCAAGCAGGGAGACACTCTCAGCCCCTTTTTACTTAATATATTTGTGGATGATATGTTAAAGCTCATTGATGATGTCAAAGCGATTCTCCCATAACAAACAACAAACCCGTCACAGGTCTCTTCTATGCGGACGATCTTGTACTGCTGTCAACTAGTGCCTCTGGTTTACAGTACAGTCTTAATCGTATTGAAGCTTACTGTTTTACATGGAGACTCTATAAATCTTTCAAAAACAAAAATTATTATTTTCAATGGCAAGGGAAAGGTACTGAACAACCAGGTGCAGTGCAAAGAAAAATTATTTCTCTATAGCAGTCAGTTAACAATCGTTCCCATCTACATGTACACACACTGGACAAAAGAAGTGTCACCCCCTAACTCAGAGTAATGAAAGTAGGCAGATCTTGGGTACTTATAATGCCTGGTCTACTTATAATGTGACTAATGAGTATAAAACCGCTATACCATGGAATTGTATTGTTGGTCTTGTACATGTACAGAAAATGTTATTCCTGTCTGCACCTATTATCTAACGGTTATAGGTGCAAGTTATTAACCTGAAGAGGCGGAATATAAGCAATGTCAGAATATCGATACAATTGAATTGTTCAGTCAGAACCGTGCAGAGGGTCTGGTCTCGGTATAGAAACACTGGATCAAGAGACAAATTGCCTCTGATGGGTAGTCCAAGAAAAAATACTGGCCTTGAAGACCGACGTCTGATTTTGATGTCCAGGTTGTCAAAGCTCGACACTGCTTGTCAGTTGACAACACAGTGGAACAATTTCACACATAAGAATGTGTCTGTGAAAATTGCTAGGCGTCGGTTACATGCTCAGAGAGTGTACAGCAGGGTAGCAAGACTGAAACCTCTTATATCGTTACAAAACAGGCAACGTAGAGTAAACTAGGGTCAACAGGATCTGGAACTGGACAGTTCATGACAATTGGTCCTATATATTTTTTCTGATGAGTGTCGCTTTGGTCTGACCTCTGATGACGGACGGGTACTATGCTGGTAAACTGCTGGTAAAGCATTTAAANAGTGCACACAACCTAGGTATTGAAACAGGTAGACATGATAAAATTCCCCAAGCTGACAGAATTTGCAAAAAGTGCCATTCTGGTGAAATAGAAGATGAAATCCATTTCCTAGTGTCATGCCCCCTTTATACAGACCTTCGATATGATCTTTATTCAATATACAAAAAACAACATAGTCACTTTGAGCACCTTACCAGAATGGATAAATTTAAAACACTAATGACTGGTAAGAAGAACGAACACATTAATGCTCTTGCCAAGTATTTATGGTTAGCCTTCCAAAAAAGGGACTGTGCTGCACCCATAACCAGTTGAGTAGGTAGAGCCATTTGGGCTCTGCCAAATATGTTTTGTATTTTTCATACAAGGAGTCATACAATATCACTATTGATCATAATTCATATTTATATATATTTGCATTCCTTTGTACGTTTTCATCTATTCATGTAGATGCATACGTTACAATGAATAAAGTTTAAAGTTTTATGCTGTTCCGTTCCTGCGTCGTGTGTTCCACAGTAACAATGTTCCGCATTTTAGTCTGTT
The DNA here is from genome assembly GCF_001039355.2 of Lingula anatina. Next base: position 29,069 of record NW_019776130.1, on the reverse strand, counting down.
CCGTTGTTCCGCTGTTCCGTGTTTTAGGTACGTCCTTCCATAAATTCAACAAATCATCCACATTCAAATCTGACTTGTAAAGAAACTATGCCCAGTACAAGTTTTATCTATACGTTACACATGCACATGCAATTTGGGCATGTTTACCATCAAATCATGCTCATTTGTGTTTGATATCCCACTTGTCTCTGTGTCCCCAGCCACCCTGTCCTTGGTGTCATCCAGATCTTACCACTCCAAGTCTCTCCAAGTGACACAAGCAGACATGAAGGTACTCCTGGTCCCCGCGCTGTCGGACAACTACATGTATCTCCTGGTGGACGAGGTGACACAGGAATGTGCCGCTGTGGACCCTGTAGAACCTAAGAAGGTACTATGACATGTAATTAATGTGGGGAGCTTTTAATGGCATGTGATTATTGAATCAAGGTAAATGAGTACTGTGCACCAGTAGTATATTGTTGTGCAAATTTGCAAAGGTTTAAAATAAAGCTTTTAATAGAATTTTAAGCAGTCAGATTTGATACTTTTAGGGTTAGCAGATTTAATTTACGAAAATATTACTATTGTTATTATTATTGTTGCTTATGTTGTTTTGTTGCTGCTGTTGTTGACCTTCTTCTTCTTCTTCTTCTTCTTCTCCTTCTTCTTCTTCTTATTATTATTCCAGATATTAGAAGCTGTACAAAAGGCAGGTGTCAAACTGACCTCTGTTCTGACCACACACCACCACTGGTAAGGTTTAAATTGGGGTTCTTTTCTTCTTATTGCAACTTTTTAAAAAAATATTTTTTTTTACCTCAGTGTGTTTTAGAGCCCATTTATGGTGATTTTATCGACCTATCTATTATGCATTAACCCCATGGAGACTCTTGCTTAATGCAATCAAATTGACAGACTGACACATTTCCTCCTGTTTCCAACATCTTTGTACCGATACATTCACCAGCTTTCCTGTAATCTATTCAATGGAAAAAGCTAGGTTGATAAATTCATTTTGAACAGATCCTCGTTATTAAAGAACGAGTTCCTTCATTGGGGTTTGTTTATCAACATTTAACATTATAATATCAAAAATTACCATTTTTTCATTTGTTCATTTACATGTGTGTGTGTATATATATATATATATATTTTGAGTGAATGTGAGGTCGCATTCATAATAAGTTCATCTTCAGACTACAGTAACTAGTCCACAGATTAAATATGGTGTGCAAGTCTTGACAGTGAATTTCTACCTCCCTCCCGCATTGTCCCCGTAATGGCAGAGCAATTAAATCTTGGCATGCTTTCAATATTTGCTCTAGTCAGTCTGTGTATACACTGGTCATACACTTCATACATTAGGTACAACTCTATTTAGTATTATACATATTTGTCATGCTGTTCTGGTCAAACCGACTTTGCTCTGACTGCTCAGACCATATTTGATCTAGGGACTAGTTAGTCTGCAAATCAGCTGGTTGTGAACAGGGCCTAATGCATCATTCATTAGGTACATTTCTATGTATAATTATTATAGTATTATATATATATTTATTAATTAGTTAATATATCATGTTGCCCTGGTCAATTATGTTTAAGGGATCATGCAGGGGGAAATGAGGAGCTGGTGAAAATAGCCAGTGGTAAGCTAACAGTATATGGAGGAGACAGCAGGATAGGGGCACTGACCAATAAAGTCACGCATGGAGACAAGTTTCAGGTTTGCTGAGTATTTTATGTCTGTCTGTCTGTCTGCTTGTCTGTCTGTCTGTTCAGCCCTATAGCCAGGGATTTCAAGGGGGTGGGTCTTAAACAGTGGACCTATTTACCCCTAAAGTTAAGAAATGGCATAAAAGTTGTATCTAAAATGGAACAACACTCCTCAGTTTTAAATGTAAGATTTTAAATCTATATTCTGTATGTCTTAGTTCTTTTTTATTTGAATATTATACTGTTTATTATACTCTATAAATGTAAATTTGATTTATGTTAAAGAAACCATTACCAAGTTTTTAAGCATTTTTTCTACACAAATCAGTAACAGCAGTGTATAATTATATGACTAGGCATCAGATTCTCCCATTGATTTTTATAACAGGCAACAATGTAGTCAGGATAGAAATGTGACTGTGATAATTATTTTCTAACCAAATGTGTTATATTGTTTCAGATAGGAAACCTGAATGTGGAATGTCTCTTCACTCCATGTCACACCTCTGGACATATCTGCTATTTTGTCACTGGACCAAGTGGGACTGAGCCTGCTGTCTTCACAGGTATTGTACATGTACTTCTAGGGGGTATATGCTTTTTACAGGACCAAGTGGTGCTGAGCCTATTTTCACACGTGATAAATCTCTTAATTCCTGCAGTATTTTACTCTTGTGTTGGTTGCTCCTTTATAGCATGTAAAACTTGATCCATAATTGATTCATATTTTAGGGAGCATTCATATCGAGAAGAGCCGAGACCTAGTAAGGCCACGATGTAAATATGGCGGACCTACATGAAAGGAAAACCGCTTAATCCATTAATGGTTTCTCTGCCTCTCACACGCCTCCCCTCGCGTCGTCCCTGCAGGGGCACACTAATTAAATCTAGGCTCAATTCAACCGGTCGAGGGACAACACGTGGGGAGCCGTGTGAGAGGCGGAGAGACTATTACAGGATTAAGCGGTTTCCCTTTAATGTAGGTTCGCCATATTTAGGTCGAGGCCTTATTAGACCTGGGCTCTTCTCGATGTGAATGTTCCCTTCGATAGCTAGTGTTTTGTGTAACAGCAAATACAAGGAAATGCTTTTCTACCCGCCCTCTCCCTTAACCTTACTTCCTTCATAACTGACATTTCAGTTCTTATCATTTCAGTTTTCTATTTTTGAAATCAAGTGATTTTACATTTTATCCAGGTGACACCCTGTTTGTAGCTGGCTGTGGTAAATTCTTTGAAGGGACTGCTCAGGAAATGCACCATGCTTTGGTGGAAACACTGGCAAAGCTGCCCCCTGAAACAGTAAGATATTCATTGTGATACGTATAAGTTGTTTGCCTTAAGACCTCACCAGTAGAGGGCGACTCTTGCTAATGATGGACACTTCTTATTGTTTTCTATCATTATATTAATTTCATTTATTTGTGACACACACACACACACACACACACACACACATGTAAAAAGGTAACAGTACACTATTCAAGCATTATCACACTCCCTCTTGGTGTTGAGAAGAATACAGAAAAGCTGGTGATAATACCAGTACATTAGAAACCAGAAGAGGTGTGTTAATCTGTAAATCTGAATGCATCCAGCAAGAGTCCCAATGGACTTGGATCTATCTATGTAGAACAATGGTTTCATTGGGAATGAGCCCTTATTGATTTCATTCCAGAAAGTCTACTGTGGCCACGAGTACACAGTCAGCAACTTGAAGTTTGCCCTGCATGTGGAACCCAACAGTGAAGCAGTGAACTCTAAAATGGCCTGGGCACAGGTGGGTGTACACTGTACTGAGCTGGTCACATGACATTCACATGATACTGATGTCTGTGTCAAATGTTTAAAGTTATACATGAGGCCAGTGTGGATTCCTTAGACTCGCCCTTCAAGAAATCGCCACCTTCAAGAAATCGACGAAAACCGGAAGTGCGTGTTTTTTGCACTGTTTTTCCTGTCATGCCCATCGTAAACACTGTGTTGTCAAGTAAAACAAAGCGTCTGATACAAAGTATCAAACGCGGCATTCACGTGCTTGCTTGCGATGCGTTCAGTACACTTTGTTTACACTGACAAGTCGAGGTCAGGACTGCACAATGTTTTTCTATGTAATTATGCAGTTTCAATTTTGATTAGTGAATTTTCTTTTATCTGCATGGTCATTTTCTGAACATTTGTATGAGCCACGAAATATTTCTCATCGGAAAATCACCCAGCAGCTTTCCATGTAGAAGCGAGTGACGTCATGACGCACTTCCGGTTTTCGTCGAAATCTTGAAGGGATTAGCGTTACGGTTTGCTGCACATTTAAAGCGTTCTGTCTCAAAATGTACTCAACTGCTTGGATTGAAATTTACAGAACTTATATTTCACATGATATCACACATATGTGCTTAATTTGAGAGCTTTAGCTGTTATATGTTGTCTACAGTGCCCATTCAAAATTGAAAAAGAGCTATTTTCCGTCGATTTCTTGAAGGGCAAGTCTATATGGCATAAAAACCACTTCTTTTAGTTTAATATAAGACATAAATAAAGTTGACATGCCAAGGCATACCATTTTTTTTTTTTAGTTATGCTATTGGAAACTATATGGTGGCATTTGTTTGGTTTTTATGGCAAAATTTTGACTACAAATCCATCTTTAAAATTAGTTGAAGGAGTCATGAGATTCATTTACAAGTTGAAAATACATTAAAGGTATAATAACTCTTCTTATGAGATTTATATTTCACTATAAAAACATTGTGAATAACTCACAGAAATATAATATATTCTGTTTTACCACAAAAACGGTAGTTATAGCTATTATTCTGATATCTGAGCTGGTCTTCAGACCATGTGACCTCCACTGACGGCTATACTCTGTTATAATCTCTTAAGAGATTTTAACAAAAAACCAAACTTTTTAGAAAAAAACCAGGGACTAACCTTGAATATAAAAATGGATTCATTAACCATTGGAAAGTATGGGAAAATTGTTGTTTACTCCAGGAAAATTCATTTTTTGCCGAAGAGTTATTATCCCTTTAAGCCATAACCACATTTGGTCAAAATATGTAAAAATGTTATTTTTATTTATTTATTTATTTATTTATTTATTTTTGCCAAAATAAAAATGATTTGAAATCATCCATTGATCATGGCACTGTGCATCTGTAGAGACATATTTTGTTTCTTTAAAAACTTTATTTCAAAGATGCATAATATATTTTTAGAGCCAGAGAAGCAAAAATGAACCAACAATTCCATCAACAATTGCAGAAGAACTCCAGTATAATCCATTCATGAGAGTAACGTAAGTAAAGCATTGAAAATGTGACAACCCAGAAACAAGATAGATTTTAAATTTCATTGAATTTTGTGGCAAAAATGGCAATTTTTGGTGAACAGAATTGCTCTCCTCAAACAGGTTTTTATCAGTTTTGATAATTTTATTTCAACCCTTTCAAACACTTTGGATATTGTTTAAGTACTTACTTTGAACAAATTTAAGCGAAAAATTGCAAATATTATGTTTTCTTTCTTTGTGCTTATTATTATTATTATTATTATTATTATTATTTTATTTTTATTTTTTTATAATTATTATTATTATTGCTGTTGCTATGTATTACCACAGGGAGTCAAGTGTACAGCAGCATGCTAAGAAGTCAGACTCTGTGGAAGTGATGGGTTTTCTTAGACGTGAGAAAGACAACTTCAAGGGAAAGTGATCAGGACGGTAGCCATCAATGCAGTCACAGCCTTCAGCTTTCAGGAGGCTACTTCTATGGAGAGAGAGAGAGAGGGAGATGGAGAGGGCATGAGAGTCTGGCATTTTGAGGCAGTCCTCTCCTACTAAGCCAAATTATGGATATTGTGTAACCCTATTTGCTTAGGATTGTTTTTCATTTTTAAGTCCAATGAACCACAGTTTGAAGATATTAGTACAAGTGAAAAGAGAGAGAGATATATAGAGTTGGCAGGTTCTACTGACTTAAGCTAATAATATCACCTTTGACATTAGTTAGGAGATCTGTGATAAATAACCTTAAATGAGGACATTTGTAACTAGGAATTCTTAAATACAAGGTGACTTTTGATTTCCAGATATTTATAGTTTTATAAGTAAGTCACTCATGCAGTCATAACCCTTTGGGTTTTACTCATCAAGTTTACACTTAAGTGGACTTTAAAGTATTTCTTTGAATTTAGACGTCTGCAAGAAAAATATGAGAGTAATGGGCAAGGTGATTTATGTATTTGTCTTATTTAATCCAGATATAAACAAACATTGATATAATTGGGTAATCTTTTATATATGGTAGTGGAAAAAAGTTCCTATTCATCTCATAATTTTCCCTGGTAAATAAGCTATTTTCTCATACTCGCAGTACATTTATCTAACCCCTCTCTGCACTTGGATTTTACTTTTGATAAAATTTATATAGGCTGATTTAAGTGAAAATGACTGGCCAGTTATACTAACAGCAACCATTTTCCTATTAGCTCCAATGGAAATATCAACATCAGGTAGGCTGCAGATAATAAAAATAAATAAATAAATAATTTGAGGGGTGAAATCATTTTTAAATTGTATGTAAGTTTTTTAAAGAAGCTGCAGATGGCAGAAATGATTATATAAGCATTTGGGGTGTTTTCAAACCCATGGTGTGTACCTTTAACTTGGATGGTTGTACCAGGGTCAGGATGGTTCTAGAATACAACTACACAATATCATTGTTAGCCTTTGCTTGTTTGTACAACTTTCAGAATGGCTTTCAGATTATAAGTTACAGAGAATATTTCTACAAGATCTTGTAGGCAGTGGGAAAAATCATTTATCAAATAGTTGTGGTGAATGATTTCAGTTTCATTATATAACTGGATATATTAAATGGATATCTTATTTATTAGGAATACTGTATTGCTTGAGATTCATTTTGTTGAAATAAATGTTATCTGAATATTGTTAAAACTTGGATATTTTCATCATATATTGTAATTTGAAAAGCAATACCAACAGTGCAGTGTACCTTTTAAAACAATCAAATAGAGACAAATTGACCGAAAATTAAATATTTGTTTTCTAATCCCCCCCCCCCTCCCCCAAAAAGAAAAAAATCTGTTCTTGTTCAAAAAGACGGTATCCCTGGTTTTTCGTAGTGGTTGTTTTTACAAGGAAATTCACAAATGCGCAAGGATAAAGAATTTTTATGGTTACACACAATTTAGAAGAATACATGATGATATCACATTCCAACACCTCACATAAATATACTATTTTATCAACTCTGTGTTTTCAGTAAAAAACATTTTATTAAAACATGTTAAACAAAAGACTGGATATTTTGAAAACCTATGATGGATACTAAAATATTAACGTAGTAACAATATAAAATGTGTCACAAACACACACAAAAGTAAGTTTTACACTAGAATGATAACATATTAATCTAAATACACTCAATACAGCATATTAAATATTATAGCTAATTTTCAAATGAATACTACTTGACTGTTTCTCTACTTTTTAATGACTCCAAATTCAAATTAGGCTCTAAAAATTACATATGTGACGAAAAAAAATGGTTGTCCAGGAAAACACAAGTAATTTTTTCACAATCTCTTTTTTCAAGGCAGGGTAATTCAAAAGTCCAACCAGCACAACTGTACAGCAAACATCATGACCCTCTTTTTAAATGAAAGTGTTTGATTCATGACAAGATGGACAGCACCAATTAAGTTAAGCTTCGATATTCAAACTCCAATTTAAAGCCCATATCCTTTCCTTGCCATCTGAATACAATGGTATTATTCAGATGACACTAGTGAGAACAATTTCCACCCATCTGTCTTGTAAATGATAGACCATATCACGTGATCCAAGACAAGCCACAACTTGACCTTCACCCCTGAGTAGATGACCCAGTAATTATGCATTAAATAAAGGAGTGGTCAGTCTATGACCCGAGATTGGTCAGTCTGTGGTCTGCGGCTCTGTCTTGATGACCACTTCCTGTTTGACCTCCTTGCTGGCTGCCGGGTGGGACCCTGTATATTCTTCCATTTGTTTCGCATATTTTTCTTTTTCTACTTCGTATTTGCCATAGTATACCTGAAAGTCCAATAATGATGACATTACACATACTAGTATACATTACTCATTTTTGTTATGCATTTTTCATTTAAAACATAATCATATCAATCATCATCGGTATTACAAGGTTAACATACTCATATTTTGTTAAATATATGAGTATCATGTTAACCAAATATATGAATATGTTAATCTTGTTATACTCCTATATTTGGTTAAAATCCCCATCATGTGAAATTTCATATTTACCATTAAATTAACCCCTTTCAAGTAAAAAAAAAAAAAAACTTGTATCTTTGAATATGGTAATGTTTTGTCATATAGTGGACCAAAGCATTGCAAATATGTTCAGAAAACTTTACTTGTCCTCAGCACGGGAGAGCTTGTAAATAACAAACAGAACTCAAAGGCATCAAAAATCATGCACAACTTTCAGATCTCTCATACACAAATAAATGTTACACTGTTAAACTAGAGGATCAGAGAGGCGATACCGCCTCCGAATATTGTACCACCAGCTGGAGCAAGCGCATTCGTATAGACCCCCACATACACAAAATAAGGGACACAGCCACCAGTTTTGTGCTTGACAAGCTGTAAAAATGCAATCAACAAGAATTTTTAAACTTTTGCAAAAAATATATATGGTACAATCAAATTTAAGTTCTTCGTAAGATGTAAGATAGGTCAAGGGTCAATTTCAAGGTCACAGTAAATTGCCAGTATATGACTTCCTATTCAAGTTCAAGAGTAACTATGGACCTATCTCTGCCAGTTTTGGAGACAAAAGGAAAGCAAAATTTGCAAAGTTCAGTTCATGGTGAAAAGTAGGTCAAAGGTCAATTTTAAGGTCACATTTAGATTGCCAGTATATGACTTCCTATTCAAGTTCAA